>JBBPNO010000370.1:0-26856 GCA_038090915.1 Boletus eberwhitei
AGAATCTTGCAGAGAACTTGCACTCCAGTGACCCAATAAATAAGGTTTATCACAACCCATATTGAGTGACCACTGAGTGACCTGAATAGGAAGTTTCCCATGGTCAATAAGATAGCAAATATTGCTATAAGGCCATAGCATTCAAATATTAATAAAAGCCTAGAAATACATTTCTAGCCTCAAAACCCTTGCTTGAAAAGCAAGTCAAGTAACCAAAAATTAGTAGCCTATCTCACCATAGATACGCTAACTCCAAGTCTAGCTTAAGAAGCCTAGACATCCAAGAAACCTACTCTACTAAAATAGTAGATAAAACCTATCTCCACTAAAGCGAGATAAAATAAACTCTAAATAGCTAGGAACAAGCCAAACCCTTTTCTTAGAATCTAACCATTCGGGAAAGGAAGAACAACCAGTGAGCCAATTGACTACACTATAAAGCTCACTCACAAGACAAGTCTTCTGTTTGATCTGGTAGATAAGTTGTTTATCACCAGCTTATAGTCAGATTGGGGGCTGGAGGAATAGTTGAAGGATTAATCATATAGCCTAGCATCCTAGACATCAACCAATTCCTGAAAGATCAACACCGATGGACAAACAGAAAGAACCAATCAAGAACTAGAAACCTATCTTTGAATCTTTTGCACCAATAACCCCTTCTCTTGGGCACAATCCTTATCTGCTGCCAAATTCCACCATAACTCTGCTCCACATAGCTCCACAAAGAAACCCCTGTTCTCTCTTCTTTACAGCTATGAACATTGATCCTACCCTCCCCTAGGCAAAATCTTCCTCCCCACTCTCAACAACCGACTCTCCTCCCTAGATGCAATATGAATGGAAGCCCTTGCCACCCATGAATCAGCCAGAAAACTCATAACTTTGAGAACAACTTGCCAATTCTCCTCATGGAAACCTGGAGATAAGGTTTGGCTCGAAGCAACTCATCTTCATTTTCATTACCCCTCTCGGAAACTTGCTCTCAAAAGAATGGGACTATTCGAGATCACTTGTGTACTATCCCCTCTTATCTACTAACTAAAATGCCCATATACCTGGAAAATCAACGATATATTCCATGCCTCGCTTCTTTTCTCTTATTGCTCCACTGACACACATGGACTCTCATTCCTTGCACCTCCTTCTGACATCATAGATAACAAAAAAGAGTACAAAGTCAAGGTTATACTCTCCCACAAAGGAACTAAAACCTGAAGAATATACTTGACCACATGGAAGGGATACTCTTCTGCCAAAAACATCTGGGAATCTGAATCCAACCTCCAACACTCTGCTTCAATCCTAACTGACTATAAACAATGACACAACCTCTGAATTGATAGTTTTCCCTTACTTGATGGTCTCTTCGTGAGTATCTTGTAACTAAAAACTATCACCTGAAAATGTTGTTCCTCTTCTTCTCCTCCACCTCTTCTTCTCTATCTGCTCCAAGTTTCCCCCTTTGCACCTGCAACATATACCCTCTATTTCTTCCAACCAATGCAGCCCACCTCCTTTATACTGCTGTCATTGACACTCCTCACCTCCTTCTTACCCTTGAGGATAACTCCCTCTACTATGATGACACCATCACCCATGAGTCGATCCACTTATTTCATGGCATTTTCCAAGCACAATGTCTTTACACCATGGGAACCAATGAACCCTCCCTATGCTTCACTCTGGACACCCTCACCATCCACATACTTACTATCCTTTATACTCATGGTTTTGCTTCCTTCATTGAACATCTTCCTTCCACTGTTATTTATCCCACCTTTCGCTGGATATACCTTTCTCTTCCGCAAAACCAGCACAATGCATATTTAGATCATGTCGAACATTTTCTTTTAAACATTCCTCATCATGACTCCCCTAGACCCGTATCAACCCTCTTACAATAAAATTATTCTCCCCCTCCCCCTCCGAGACACCTACCACAGTCGGGTCTAACTCAGACACTGATGACTCTTTTGAACCGACCATCCCTGTCCCCACTGACCAGGCTCATACCTACACCCTTGACAATGGCAACCACATCTTATCCTTTCCATTCCGTATTCTCCCCACTTCCAACTGAGTATGAATCCCACTAGCAACTTCTATCACCTTTTGCTTTCAGTGCCACCATCTTGGTCACTACTGAGAGGACTGTCCAGAATACACCTGTCCCCACTGTCATGCTTCCGCCCCTGGTCATCCAACCCAGCAATGCTCTCTCTTCAATACCACCTCTGCCATAACCTGGTCCATGCACACTTCTTCCCTTATAAATACTTCACTCTCACCTTGTATTCTTTACTTTTGGTCTATGCAATATAAGCATATATTAAATCTCAACTCTTAGTCACTTCAAGGCTAGCAGAAGCTAGCATATCAACTTGCGAACATAAACATCTTGGATGTCAGTCTCTATGTGAGTATTGCCCGAGCATGTTAACTAGTATTGAGTTTCCCTTTGATACACTCAGCATAACAGATGCCATGAGGCTGATGGGTCTAGATCTCTGCATGGACTTGAGCATTTGGCAGGTTCAGGTTATAGGGGTAAAAGATAGGGGCTAAATGCTAATGTCAATGTATAAAATTGGGAAAAATAGTAGAAATAAAGGGAAAAATAATGTAGTCTGTAACACTATCCCCTCTCTAATAATTGACTTCCAGGCGATTAAAGGGTAGCTTAGGTGTGGGTATTTCTTGTGTCAATAAACCATAGTCTGTGAAACTTGAAAGAAAATCTGTTTGTATGAGACAAATGCATTGTGGAGCATTTGGATGAGTCTTGTGGAACTCTTTAATAGCATTTTGAGCACCATCTAGGTTACTCAATGGTTCCCAAGTACGATCTCCATCCATATATCATTTCCAGTGGACAAGGTATTCTAGACATTTTCTTTTGAATTGAGTGTCGACTATGTAGTCAACCTTATATTCAATTTCTCTGTCTTCAGTAACATTTACTGGCCCAGGGTGGAAGGTTGTTTGGCCATTAAGACATTCTTTGTAAGGACAGATATGAGATATGTTCACAACTGGATGTATATACATTGAGCATGGTAATCTCAGTTCTAATGCATTATTTCCTACAAGCTTCATGATTTCATATGGTCCCAGCCATCATTCCATAAGCATCTTGGAAGCATGGATTAATTCAAGGTTTTTGGTTAAAAGCCGAACTTTATCGCCGATTTTGTATTTAGGGGCTTCTGAGCAATGTCTGTCTGCTTGGACTTTCATCCATTGTTGTGCTTTCTCCAGGTTAGCTTTTGTTTGGGCTAAAGTATCCTGCATGATGGTAGTGAATTGTTCTGCTGCAGGTGCTTTGGTAACTCTTTGTTCAAAGTCCATTCTAGGAATGTATGACCATGCCACTTCAAAGGATGATTTCTGTGTAGAAGCCTGCTTCTTTGCATTATAGGAGAATTGGGCTAGAGGTAACCATTCAACCCAATCTTCTTGCTTTTCAGCAGTGAGGAGTCTGAGGTATTGCTGTAGGTCTCTATTCATTCATTCAGTCTGTCCATCAGTTTGTGAATGGAAGGCAGTGGAGAGTTTTGATTGTATGCCTAGTCATTTGCACAAATCTTTCATGACTTGTGATGCAAACTGTGGTCCTCTATCTGACACAATACTCCAGGATAATCCATGATTTTTCCAAACATTATGAAGGTAAAGTCACGTGGTGTCTAGTGCAGTGACTGTTTTGTTACAAGGAATAAATTCAACTTCTTTAGAGAATCGGTCAATGACTACTAGGATTAAGTCAGATCGTTTAGATAGGGGTAGATTTGTCGTAAAGTCTGTGGTTACTTCAATCCAGGATATATCTGGTATAATGGTCGAAGTTTTCTAGGTGGTGCTATGTTAGATGGCTTGCATCTGGCACATCATTCATATCTGGTGACATATTCTTTGATAAATATGTTCATGCCAGGCCATGTATAGCTTTGTTGCACAAGTTCTATTGTCTTTTCTGATCCAGAATGACCTGCAACTGGAGTGTCATAATGGAGTCTAATGATTTTCATTCTCAGTTCTTCATCATCAGGAACATAGATCTTTTCTTCTTTGTCATGAAGAAGTTCATCTTCGAGTGTGTCTATGCCATTTTTCTGATATAATGCAGTGATTTCAGATTCTTTAAGTAGATGTATGGCTTTTCTGATTTTCTCAATGATGGATTCAGAGTCTATAGAACACTGATCTGTTCTGGAGGAATGACTAGCACTCCAGTATTGTCATTTTCTATGCCAATGGCATGGTCTTCTCATCTGAATAAAGCATTGGCTTTATCCATAGTGGTGCCTGCCTTATGAAGGCATTCAAAATTGAAACATGTTAGATACTGTGCCCATCAAGCTTACTGATGGTTAAGGTCTTGGCATTTCATAAACCATTGGAGATTGGTGTGATCATTCCATATTTCAAACTGATGGTATGCGCCTTCTAGGTAATGATGCCATTGTTTGAGTGATCTAATGACACTAAGCATTTTCTTGTCTGCCATGGGGTAGTTTCATTCTTCAGGGGTCATGGAATGTGAGGAGAATGCTATGGGGTGCCATTTGCTGTTTTGTTCTATAGAGAGCTCCTGTTGTATAGTCTGAAGCATCCATTTCCAGTTGGAATACTTTGTCATTATCAGGATAAGCAAGAATAGGGGCAGTGGTGAATTTATGTTTGAGCATGTCAAATGCTGTTTGTTGGGATTCTGTCCAGGTAAAAGTAATGTCCTTCTTAGTTAGATCATTTAAAGATCGTGTGACTTGTATATATCCTTCAATGAATCTTCAATAGAAGTCTGCTAGACCAAGAAAACTGCATACACCTCTGACATTCTTTGGAATCGGCCATTTCTTAATGGCTTTGACTTTACTATCGTCCATCTTGATTCCATCATGAGATACTATCATGCCAAGGAATTCCACTTCTTCAACACTGAAGGTGCACTTCTCTGGTTTTGCAAATAGGTCATGATCTTCAAGGTGTTGTAATACTTTCTTCACAATTCTTTCATATTTTTTCAGATCATTAGTCTTTGTGAAGATCATGAGGTTATCAATGTATATGACCATGACATCAGGCATGTCTGAGAATATTTTGTTCATCATGGTTTGAAATGTGGCGGGCAAGTTGTATAAACCAAAATACATTACTAGAGGTTCGAAGGATCCTTGATAACAAATAAAAGCAGCTTTCCATTTGTCTCCTTCTTTGATGTGAACCTTGTTGTATTCCCAGCAAAGATCTATCTTCATAAACCATTTTGATCCTTTAAGCTTGTCTACAAGCTGTGAGATCAAAGGGAGTGGATAATTGTTCTTGACTGTGTGTTCATTTAGATAACAGTAATTCTATACCCTTCATTTTCATCTATCCTTCTTTGGTATGAAAAACACAGGTGATGTTTGTTCTGATTTGAAAGATCTGATGTAACCTTTGGCTAGTTGGTCATCAATGAAATCAGACACTTCTTTTTGTTCTTTGGATGAAAGGGGGTATCAAACGGCCTTTTTTTGGTTTGAATGTATCTTTGAGATCTATAGCATGATCCCAAGGTTTTTATATAGGCATTCGTTCTGATGCTTTCTTTGAGAAAACTTTTAGATACTTATGATATTGTTTTGGAATAAGATCTTCAGGTTTTGGATTTTTCTTTTGACTAGGTTTGTCTTGTTTAGTAGCAAAGATATGAGCTAGGGATTCATGTTTATTAGCTGCAAGCTGGCATGTGAAAGGGGGTTTTCCTTTTAGGATTTGACATGTCCAGGGGCAGTGAGTCATTTTGACTTTTCCAGAAGTCCAATTAATCTCAAGGTTGTGTTTACTAAGCCATGTATATCCCAAAATCATCTGATTCATTCCTAGATTGGTTACTTCAGCTGTGCCCTGCTCACAATGATTCTGAAACTATATAATGATCTCGGCACAATGTGTGATTGATCCAGCAGTATTACATGTTCCGTCAATATTATACACTGGTATTGGATTTTCTAGAGCTAGAAGAGGGAGTTTAATCCTCTGCACAAAGGATTTGTCAATATAGATAGCATTAACTCTGCTGTCTAAGAGAGCTTTGGTTTTCATGAAAGTATTTCAATGTCAAGTAGGAGCAATCTTCACTGATAGGGTTATATCGCGATTATTCAAGGTGCAAATATGAGCATTGTCTGGGATTGAGGAAGAGTGATAAGCAGAATTAAGCACTAGTTTGAAGTCCTGGCCGAGCTTCAAATCAATTGAAGACCCCACTTGGCTATAATAATTTATGCTAGATGAATGACAAGATATAGATTTGTTATCAGCAACTTGGACACCCAGATAATTCAAGTTGCTCTGGCTTTTCTCTTTCCATTAGCGGGTTTTTCATTGAGATTTTGTATTTTTCTGAGCTTAGAGCAATTCTTCTTGTGATCTCCTCTAGACCAATTGCATTCACGACATTTGGTGGAGGGTTTCTTGCAATCTTTACCCATATGTCCTGTTCCATCACAATTGAAGCATCCAGTAAGCTTCTTTTTTGATTTCTTTCCAAAATGCATTGATTTCATGTTCCTGATTGTCTTTATTGGACCATAAAGTGTGGATATTATCAACATCCATTGCATTGGGGCCACGAGATGGTTTAAACTGATACAGAGAATTTCCTGAAGGAAATCCTGATCCTTTCTTGCAAAGAAAACTTATGGTCTCAATGAGTTCTCCTGCCTGTCTGACCACAGCAAGGTATGCACCCACATCTGTATGGTTTTGTTTACCTGCTTTGATCACTTGGTCTCTGATCTCGGGGTTAATATTCTGTTCAAGGATGTTTACACCATGAGTGTTGCCGATGTCAGCTTTCTTGTAAAGTTTCTGAAACTAATCTATCTAGTCGCATGTGTACATATTTCCTTGTTTGAGCTTCCAAAGCTTCTCTAGAGCCCAATCTGATTTAACAATGGGACAGAACTGCTTCTGGATTTCATTGACAAGTTCACCCCATATGTACACTGATCCTTTTTCCAGTCATGGGATAGCAAAGTTTCCTGCATGTTATCCTGTCATGCAAGATAAGACAGTGACAATTGCTTCATAGGATCTAGGCAGAATGGTTTCCAGGTTGATAGCAATATAGGTTTTCATTTTCAACCACCAAACCTCAAACTTATTGATCTCTCCTTTGAATTCACCAGGATCGGAGAAGATCTCTACTTTCTTCGATGCTTTGGATGATGTTGTCCTTGGTATGGCTGTGATCTGTACCTGTGCCTGTGCCAAGTCATTTTCTAGATTTGCACTATGATTGACTAGTAGGCTGAACTGAGCGGCTACTAATGCCATCTATGTGTCATAATCATGGCAAGCATAAAGGTCTTGCAAGAATACATTCGAGTTGAAGTTGTGCAGGTTAAAGGACAAATTGATGAGAGAAAGTCCTGACTAGATTAGATTACAATCAAGCGAGATGAAATCAAGAGACAAGAGGACTAATACTAGATTGATCCATTAAAGATCTAATCCAGGAATCTCAGTTGTGGAGTCAATTTCCCAAGTATCTGCTAGTGGCAGTGATGCGGCAGCAGTTGCTTTGTTGGAAGTGTTAGCTTGGATAAAGGTGCTAGGACCAGTTTGGTATTCCTGTCCTTGTTCTCTAGTAAAGGTGGATTGAAAGTATAAGTAGAAAAATCAACTAGCAATTTGTTGGAGTTGTTGTGGTGACACATGAGTGAAGATCCAGTCAATCCACTCAGGGGTATTACAATTAGGTTGCTCAATTTCAAAGGGTTGAGTGTTCCAACCATTCTCATAATTTAGGTCTGCCCAGGAATCTTCTTTGTCCTTTGGAGCCTTTTCCTTTTCATCAATATTCCAGGTGATTGTTGGATCACTGATGATAATAGAGTAATACTTTGGGTTGTGAGAAATGTTGATTGCTAGGGAATGGTTCTTTGGCACTGACTTCTGAATGCAATAGACAAGAACAGCAATTAAGGTGCTATAAATATACAAGAATGTAATGAAGAACTGGTTCATAAAGATTTATGAACAATATGAGTGTTCTGTCATTTCAAACAACAAGCTGTTTTCAAGATTGAGTGATAGGAAGGATGATAGAGTTTACCTGATTTGCATTTAGCAAGATTTGTAACATGAGATTGGAAATGCTTCTTTTGATCCATTGTCAACTTCCGATGTTGATTTACGTGATCCATGTTTATTGGGTAGCTGTTCCCAAATTAATTTCTGAATCTGTCTCTGATTCAACATAAGGAGGAGGAGTGGGAGGTCTATTAGATGGGAATAGGATGAGGGTGAAACCTGGCTACTCTGCATACTGTGGATATGAGCCAACTAGTGGCATGTGTAATCTGTATGGTAGTGTGTAGGTAGGGCAAG
This sequence comes from Boletus eberwhitei, assembly GCA_038090915.1. Taxonomy (NCBI): domain Eukaryota; kingdom Fungi; phylum Basidiomycota; class Agaricomycetes; order Boletales; family Boletaceae; genus Boletus; species Boletus eberwhitei. The sequence continues at coordinate 8,383 of JBBPNO010000370.1, forward strand.
TTTTGCCTTCAGTTGAAGAGTAGGATGAGAAGGTGGATATAAAGGAGGATGTAGGCCTTTGTGCCACTGAGATGGAATGCAATAAAGGATATTATTAGGCCTTCCTCATTCCTGATTTCTCTCCTGAAGAAGTAGTCTCGCCTTGATACGTCTAAGGGCCTCATGAACCTGTTCTTTAATCTTCACAATGCACTCCTGTTGCCATCACTGCTGTATGCCCAGTTGTATTCCCTCTCTAATAATATGTGAGATGTCTGATGGTATGAAGATTTGATGTAAAGTGAAATCAATAGGGTCGATAAGTGTGACATCACTTCTGGTTCTGGGATAGAGGATGGCATTGGAGGATGGTCCAGGATTTTCAATAACTGGACTCCAGTCAACTGGTATCTCAAGAGGAGTAGGCGACCTGATTGGTGTCACCAGATGATAAACTGACTCACTTTGCCTATAGGAGGAGAAGCAAGGAGCTGGACTGTGTGTATGGTACAATGACAGCCGACTAGATGGCTGACAAGATGGGGTCCAGGTTCTATGAGGATACTGGATACTAGATGTATGCGCTAAACTCTCTCTGCTCTCTGATTTGGTCTCTGCATCTTCATCAAAATGAAGGGGGACGAAAGAAGTCTTTTCACATTTGATGGGCACTGAGTGATGTCAAGGGTTCAGTGACAAGCTAGGTGTGGACTATATAAAATCCTACTATTGACTAGAGTGGTCGATGGACTGTCAAGCTAATCCAAAGACTCGGTGTGAGTCTTGTCCTAGTGAAATGACTAGGCCTTACCAGAAGGCACTAGCAACAATCAAGAGATGACAAATAGGGTGAATTAAGTAGCTCCTGTAGTCAACCAGTAAAGGTGGGGAGAGACCAAGAGGACAAGACTGAGGTCCTCTAGCAGTGACTTGGGCCTTTATATACTGTTAGGAGTTTACACTTGTGTACACTAGATCTATCGATATGCTATGCTACATGTGTGATTGGTGAGGCAAATATGAGGGAAACATGTGTATCAGTACAGCCATGGAATGGAAGAGAAGCATAGGATGAGGAGTACATGAGGTGAACAAATCATAAATAAAGGCATGATGTGAACATGTGTTTGTCTAGACTAATATATGTGATCCTGCAAATAAACATGAGGTGATCTAGATCTTGGTCGAGTCAAGGTGAATGCCATGAGGCTAATAGGTCTAGATCTCTGCATGGACTTGAGCATTTGGCAGGTTCGGGTTATAGGGGTAAAAGATAGGGGCTAAATGCTAAAGTCAATATATAAAATCGGGAAAAATAGTAGAAATAAAGGGAAAAATAATGTGGTCTGTAACGGGTAACATGGTCATGGTTATAGTTTAGCAACTGTGCTAAATGGAATACTACGAAGCCAACGGCAGTCTCCTGAGTGTCTTTGGTGGGATCTCAAGTGACATTCAAAGGCTGTGCTTTGATCAGTCTGCCACACTTGGCAGCTTCAGCATTTCTATTCTTTGCATATGACATGAAGTGCTAGGTTCAGCACATGGCAAACTCAAACCAGCACTTAGTGAATTTGCCACAGATGAATTCTTATGCTCTAACCTCCATCATGCTGCTGAAATATGTAGTAGCCAAGAAAGTCAAGTTGATTAGTGATGGCAATGCTTGGTTGAAAAGTCCAGCTGGTCTATGACCAATGCTGATTTTAACCTATTCATTATTTTTTTATTGCTTTCTCTGCATGGATTAGCTTTCAGATCATGTGATCACAATATAGGGCCTGCATTAGATGGTCCAGTTGGTAGAGCTAGAGCCAAGGATCTGTCTGACCATTGGGGTTTGCAACATGAGAAGGGATAAGTAGAGCATCTTTCCTTGTCATGGCATGATAATGCTGCATGTGATCATTGGGTTTTGTTTTCATGTGGGCTGTATGGGGCATAGCAAACCTCACTGTTTTGAGGCTCACATGGTGGTGAGCATGCTCAGGTAAGAGAATAGCATGGTGCATGGTATTGCTTAGCTTCAATGGTTTAAAACATGCATTTAAGATATCCATGCATATGAAAGGCCTTTAGCCTCCTCCCCCCATTTCAAGCAGGATTGGAGTTTGTGTTCTTAAAACATGGGTGGAAGTCACCTCAGGGTTACATTTACTATTATTATTATATACCACATGGGAAATCTACATAGGAAACTGAGTTTATTACAATATGGCAAGGCAGTTTATCCAATATGTACTCTGATCACTTGCTGTGTGATCCATCTGACAACAGAGTTCGGTTAAGTTAGTAATATACAGAAAAAAAAAAAATTCTACATATATTCTGATGGCTCAGATGAATCCATCTGATGATAGGGTGTACTGTATGTTGTGAACATTGAGTTTTTCCAGCAAGGCTTTTTGCAAACAGCATGTCAGGGTGACCCAACCTGTCCATCACAATGCACCTAGTGGAAAGATGACCATCAAGTAGCCTTGATGCAGTGGCTGGCCTAATGACCAACCATGTGCTGCTTGCATGCCACATGCCCCTATTTAAATGAGTGGAAGCAATCTTCTAGTATTACACTTGAAAGAACATAGCAATAGCATTGTATGACCTCCACTAATGTGGATTCAACTGACTTAATAGCCAGAAGTGTGCTTTGATGCATGTGGCACATACTCCGATGACTTGGAAATCTCACCTGACAATAGGACATGTACCACAAGGAAAAGGAAGAAAGGAAGGCAAGTGGATTTAAAGGCCAATGCATCACAAACATATGCAAATATATTTACTAATCATATTTAGTATATAACCACAGACCACAAACATTTTTGAGCTTTGCATTTTGTCTAAAAGTGGTAGCTTACACAAGCTGTTACTAGTGGTTGGTTTGAGGTTAGCATAGGTTTGTAATATAGTCATAGTGGATTAGTGAGAAATGTATCTGTAAGTCTTGTATTGGACCAAAGTGCAGTGCAGGTGGCAATATAATAGGTTAAAAGGCAGGGTACAGGAGACATAATAGTGAGGAATCATGAATCACACACTACTATACATCTATTAGAGGCTCAGAGCTGGATGGGAACTGAACTCTCCAGGCAGAACAAAAGATACATGTTCATGCAAACCAAATTGGGCAACATGACAATCAATACAAATGAGGCACATACTATATATTGCAGGATATTTTTATTATTGATCTTTCAGGAATTGGTTAATGACTAGAATGCTAGGCTATATGTGTATTCTTCAACTATTCCTCCAGCCCCCAATCTGACTATAAGCTAGTGATAGACAACTTATCTATTAGATCAAATAGAAAACTTATCTTAAACTTGCCTTATGAGCATGTTTTATCGTTTAGTCAATTGGCTCACTGGTTGTTCTTTCTTTCCCAAATGGTAAAATTCTAAGAAAAGAGTTTGGCTTATTTCTAGCTATTTAGAGTTTATTTATCTCACTTGAGTAGAGATGGATTTTGTCTGGAGTAAAATTCTTGAGTGTCTAGGATTCTTAAGCTAGACTGGGAGTTAGCATATCTATAGTAGAGATGAGCTACTATTTATCAGTTACTTGACTTGGATTTGCTGCAAGGGTCTTGAGGTTAGAATGGTATTTTCAGGCTTTCCTTACTATTTGGACGTTATGGTCTTATAGCAATATTTGCTATTTTATTGACCATGGGAAACTTTTTATTCAGGTCACTCAGTGCTCACTCAATATGAATTATGACAACCCTTATTTATTGGATCACTGGAGTGCAATTTCTGTAGAAGGTTCTAATTCCTTAGATATTAAATATTTCTAGACTGGATTTATCTATGTAATAGTGCCTGTCTGCTTTATGTTCCCTTTTCTATTATGATAGTAGTTTTTTGCCTAGTAATACTACCAGTTATAGTACCTATATGTCAGAAGGGCATCTCTCACTCTGAGCAGGTTTCCAGGTGATCTTTTTCTCTTTTAGTTGTTCTGAGAGGAGATTCTAAGATGGGTCTTGCAGGCAAATCTTGCCTCCTTTGATGCCATTCTACATGAGACTGTGCTGGTTCCCAATTCATTTCCTTGCCTCAAGCTATTGGCACCTCAAAAAGAGAGTACACCTGATATGGACTAGTATGACTTATGTGGAGTCATAATGACTCATACTGACTCATGAGGCTGTGCTATGACTTACTCTAAGTCATAAGGGAGTTGTGGATTGCTTGTTACAACTTGGGGCCTTTATTGGCTACAATCTAAAGGAGAAAGAGAAGTCCGTGCAGTGCCATAAGGTTAATATAATGAAAGACCCCCAAAACCATACAACAAAGATAAACAAAGGAAATAAAGAATCATTAACTCCGCATCAGATACAAACATGCCCTCTAAAAAAAATCCCCGCCATCCTTGTCACTCCTTTACTAGTAGGTCACCCACTTGCTATCAGATTTGTCTCACTCGTCTACTTGTCCTTATTTATACTGTCTGCCCATCATCTTCGGCACAGTGCTTGATGTGTATGTACAATGCACTGCACATGAAAACTATTCTGCAATGGTCACACTCTTCAAATACATCATCTGTGTTGTATCAACTTATTCTGGACCCCATTCACATTGTGAGTAGCATCTCAACCTTCTGATTGCTGAACTCCTCCAGTGTTGGATTCATGGCCCAGCAATGGAAGCTGGACCACTTCTGCTGGAAGGTATGCCTTTGCCCACTGATTGTTGATGTGATGACTGACTAGGTGTTGATTGCAGTGATGCCACACATATAGTAGGAGATAAACCTATTATTTAGTTTGATTTTATGTCGATGAGTTATAATTATTATTTGCTTACTTCCATGGTGATGGTGGTATGGGTGGTATCATCTGTGTTGTAAGATTTGGTTTGACAACCAAATGGGCCACTGCAAACTGCTGTGAAGTTGCTGAATACCAGGGTACAACAAAACATGAATACTAAAGTATCCATCAAAGTACAGCGCTCCATGTTGGAGCAAAGTGGGATCTCGAGCAACCTGATCACGCCATTGAGAGAGTAGTGCTGGTATGTTCAGATTGCCAACTAGCAATACAAGATCACCACAGTATGTCTTGAAAAAAAACTCACTGACAAATCAGGCTAGGGTTGGTTGGCTGGATATGAGTGCACAGAAGCACTCTAATATGAGGCCACACTGCTCCATCCAGTTAAAGGTGTCACTTGGAACAATGTGAGTGTCAAGCAGACCGAGTAGGCAGTATCACAATGTTCAGGTCTTGTATCAAAGTATTGAATAGACTTACTATCCAACTGTAATGATACAACTGAGGTCACAGGTGTAATGGACAAGATTGGCGCTTGTGCACTGCACAACAATGCACAGATGGTAGACCACATTGATCAATGGGATCATGGAGGGAACAATCTGGGGGGCAATGGGAAGCACACATAATGGAGATGGCAAATGAGCAGCAGGCATTATGTAGATAGTTGTTAGAACTGATGAGGGAGCTCAGGATGAGGGGGACTTACCTTCTCCAGGCCCTTATATACTCATTCAACAAAATTTGAAGGCTGAATGCCATTATCGGGTGATTTCAACTGAGTATGGAATGTCAGCATTATCACAAAGTGCCTGCAATTGGATGATCAAAATGAGTAACATTTACTCAATTTCACAATGTAGTGACGCTGTCCATATGCATTAGTTCTAGAAAAGGTATGTTTGCTAGAGATATTTGGTGGAATCTCATTAGAAATACTTGGTGGCCAACACAGAAATGAGGCTCACATACCAGAGACCATTTAAGCAGCCCTTTTTGTTTTGCAATAATTATCCCATCCTTTCAAAAATGAGTGTGGCGATATTTGAACTCATTTTGGCGACCACATTAAGTTTTGGTGATGACAAGATGGACGAGGGCATCAGAGGGGTGGGTGGTGTCGGAGCTGGAATGAATAGGTGTGCAGTGAGCAATGCAGGTTGAGGGTGGTGGCAGTAAAAGAAAAACTGTGGTGAGTTGTCCATTGGCTGTGCCACAATGCCTGAATACTCACCAAAAAAGGCCTGACACTTGTCCTCTGATGAAAGTGACCCCCTCCTTTGTGCTCAAAATTATGGAGTGAAGACATATATAAAGATCATGAGTGCATAGTCAAACACTTCATTAGATGGGAATTCACCTCTCCCACTCATGTATTGCAGCACTCCACACTGCACAGGCAGGCTCTAGCACAATGCACTTGGCGTTTTCACACTCTCTCACACCCTCTTCCTTGTCATCTGTGCCCTCTCTCTCCTCATCACTGTTCGTGCTTTGTTCCTCGCAGTTGGTGCCATCTTTCTATGCCACTGCAGCACTCTATGCTACACAGGCTGACATGCCCAAGCCCTCTTCATTGGCATTTGTGCCTTCTCCCACACCTGATCCCTCGCTATAAATGCCATCTTCCTACCCCTCCTACTCTCATGTTACAACACTAAACACTGCACATGCAGGTGCTAACATGCTGCCCTCTCCCTCTCTCTTGCCATCTGCACCCTCTCCCTCACCATCTGTGCTCTTTTCCTCACCATCTCCATTTCTTGCATCATCGCCTGCTCTTGCTGTCATTGTGTCGCGCTATGAGCCACTGCAATCCTGCCCCTTCACAGAGACTGAGTGCAGTTAAGGTCTGAACAGGATCACCTGTGAGACAGTTGTTCATCACATCATTGAGCATCCGCATGATGTGATCGTCAAATATTCAGAGACCAGCGACTCTCCAGGCATTGTCATCGCATATATATTCAACATTAATCCCAACCCTGATCTATTCTACCATCCCCACTTTGATTTTCAGTATTCACTGGGAGATGGACACAGTGGATGCCACCACGTCACTTGCAAGCTACTGCAGAGCATATCTAGTGCACCCACCAAGTGCTCGAAGCTTTGAATAACTTGTAAGTCTATGTACCTTTGTTGTTCTTGTCCCTTGTGCTAATAATACTTCTTAACAGGCAGAGGACTTCAATATTGTTCATTTTAACCATGTTCAGACATGACACACTCATTCATGAGTCATCAGATGCTCTCACTCGAAACCACTTTGTTGTGTGCTGCCACTTGCATGCCAACAGACAATGTGCATGCAGAGGTCTTCAACAAGACCCTCAGTTTTTTTTGCACCCTCATTAAGAAGGAATGTGCCTTTTCATCCATTGCTGACTTCCCTGAATCAAGCAACATGATTCAACAAGAGAACAATGCTGTGAACACTGAGAATATTGATGATGAACCACATGTGCACAAGTGTAAGGTTTGTAAGTGCCACAGCTGCCTTGAGTTGAAGCATGATGCCTACAACCAGCCATATATACAGTAAGTCATTTCTCCTTCCTTCTATCACACTTCTGAGTTGAGTTTAAGATGCTTGAAACATTTGCCTGGATCTGAACACACCCACCTATTTCTGCATAATTTACAGGAGTTCAACATTGCATATCTATGTGCGCTGCTTGAAGATGACAGCATGTGGTATCTGCATGTCAAGAACCATGCCAAATCACTTGGCATCGGCCCTCTTGTTCCATGCACATTTGCAGCATCTCCAAATGAACAAAAGTGCTCTTGTCGTAGGTATTATCATTCAATCTCTTCATTTGATGACTTATTTTATTTTACAGCACATTGGCACCATGATGCAAACAACAAGCTGCATCAAGGCACCCTTCTCAAGAGTGCACACAAGTGCAAAACAACATATGATATTTATGTACCTGATAATCTTTATAACTGCCTGCAGGTCCTCATTGTGTCCCACATCCCTCATAATTACCTTCCTCCACTCCCAATCAAAACTCCACCACAAATAGTCAATTGTTTTGAGTTACTTTTATTGCGACTCGATTGGAAGCTTGCCAATGCAACACCCCGACGGCTCACCTTTGACTCTGGATTTGTGCAAAGCCTGCAGAAGGGGCTTGGCTGGACCAACTATGAATGTGATCCATCCCCACATGATCTCCACCTGTCACTCGATAACCTTGACCATCTGTACTACCTCATCAACAAGCTATGATCTTTTAATTTTCCTCAGGGAACAGGATTCCATGGTATGTTTCCATTATTAATATTTTATTACCTTTTATTACTATTTTTCCAGGTGCCCAGCTACTTGTGAGCAAACAGCAGCAGCTCCCACTTGATCATTGCTATTGCAATGTGCAGATCAGCATGACACTTCCAGCAGAGACAAGTTCTAGCTTGTCGTTTGCATGACAGCTCAAATATCATTACTCCTGATTCAATCAAGGAGAATTTCAATTGACACATCATTTAAACATGTCCATAGATGGCAAGAGTTCAAGATTGAAGCCTGGAACAATATACACAAGAGATGTAAGTCTTTCATATTCAATAGTAATGGCACATATTCTAATATAATTATAGCTGTTGTCTTAGTGCATGCATTTATGATGTCACAATCAGCAAATGCACACATGATCCTCTTCCACTGTATTTTTGACATCACAAGACAGGACACTAGTGTTCCTGTATGGTTTTTCCATATTCATGGCATTGGCATTGAATCTGTCATTGCAGATGGACATTGAGGCCAAGCACTAGGTAAGTTTCTTTTTTCTGCAATATCTATTCAAAGAACTTGACATTTCACAAGGATTTGGCAGGTTTTGTATAGAATTTTGCAGGGATAATTGGTGGCCATGTAGATATGAGTCTCATTGACATATGTGAGACCTTGATCCCTATAATCATCTCTGGCGTTTTTTTTCGAATCTGTACTGTGCACTTCAAGCGAAACATTCAACCCCTTAGGCATGAGCTTGCTCAAGAGGTCATTCAAGCAATGTACAGTATTGCATTAGCAGATGCACACATTGACTTCGAAGCAACACTAGCTACCATTCAGAGTGGTGGTCCCAAAGCAATAGGTGTGTGCTATACAAAGTTTGACCACAAAGATCCACTAAACATTTTCTAGCATAGTTGAAAGACAAGGAAACTGCAAAATTCATGCTACATGCACTCTACCAACCTCATAGCCTCATACTGCCATACATTTGGAAGGCATCTTCTTCAACAACAAATGGTAATGAGCAGGCTCATCAGAATGTAAATTGAGATGGTATTGGACTCACTCTCCTTGCCGGTATCAGGCAAGGACAGCAGCATAACATGCAGACAATATCTGTCATATCCCATATAAACTCGACAAGTCCAACTCCGGACTTCTGTCCACAACTCCGGTGCGTTCTCTTATGGAACATACTTCCACGCTCTCAGACTTGTGTATAGTAATCTCACCTACTTACTCGTACATACCTATGCTTCTTCATCCGTCCTAGTCTTGCTTCGTAGATACCTCCGATCCAGTGTCTGTCTTGCTTAGGAGCACCGCTCCGGCGAGGTACCAACTCCGTTACTGCCTCCGTTACTAATACCTTCGTCTCAACCGTATATAAACCATCAGTACGACTCCTGTATAACCAGTTCGAATATCAATTCTGAACACCATTCCTGTCCTCCATCCGAGTCTCGACAACTCACTCTGACCTCCACTTGACTTGACATTTGACCACGTCGAGTCCATACCTCTAACCTTCCTACGTCCTCGAAATCCAGGACATCGGTCTCGAGCAAGGGCGCACCACATAAGGTGAAGCCAAGTCCCGACACCCTCAAGTAACTCCAGTTCATTGGAGTTACATCGGAGTTGTCCGTTCTTAACAATATCTAGAATTGATCTAAACATCAGCCATGGGATTAACCCTAGAGACACAGTATCAACACATACATTTCATGCAATATAAGCAGTCAATCAGACAGGTAAAGGCAGGCCACATTCATGACCACAGGAGAAACTGAAAAAAAAAATCACAGCTCTTGTTCAACAGCACCAGCACAACAGACAAAAGGGTAAACAGAAAGCAGGTCCCACACATGAATGACAACTAGCAAAACATAAGCAACAACATCAACAATCTAGTATTACCTTCATAAGCAGCAATACTAGCACACCACTCATCCAACATGATCCCCAACATATTGAAACAAGTACAGCAGCATCATCAACAAACACTACACATTAGAAGATTCAGCTGAGGACATATAGCACACTCACTGGGGCACTGGACATCTATATGCATGGTAAATCAAAACAAGCAATGAGTATGATTGAAATACAAAAGCCACCTCAACTCACTAGGTACAATGTGCTGCTACACTATAGCAGCTACAGCACTCTATCGGGAGCACTAGGATAATTGGCATGTGACTTGGAGGGGAGGATGTTCCATAGCAAAGAAGTCCCAATAGGACTGTGATGGCAACAAAGTAGAAGGCACAACGGCAATGGGTAGAGGTTGATGACAGAGTAGGGGATGTAGCAGCGAAGGGCAGGTGTCAGCCTCACTGACGCAGATTATGTGGGGATGGCATGGTTGTGGAAGAAGAGTGTTGCGGTATATAAAGCAGAGAATAATGTTATAGAACAAACAATAAAAAATAATGTGTCATAATCACCATCAGTATCTGGGGTTCCTTAGTGAGGTCATGTTGGTACCTTGAAACTGTTAGCCAATAAAAGCCCCAAGTTGTAACAAGCAACACAACACTCATCATAAGGCTGTGCTGACTCACTATGACTCATGCTGAGCTAGTTGAATCTGATATGTGAAGTGAGTGCATGTGAACATTTGTACTTTTATGGCCGATGCTATGATTGAATGGCAATTTTAGCAGCATTCTAATCAAGGCAAGGGTCATGTGACTATGTTGTGCAAGTGTGGGAATAAAAGTACCAGTATATGATTAGAAATATAAATATTCATATAGCTGATAAAAACTAGTAATAGTAGTGGTAGTTAGAAATTTATTCATATCTTCTTAATGGACCATTGGATTGGTTGGTAGGGGAATCAGCCTTAGTATAGCCTTTTATATGATGATAAGAAATCTATGTTATCTATTTATGATCCCATATGATTCTCATTTCATGCAGGTCATTGTGGCTGATAAGATATATCACTTCCGCCATGTCCACCATCCAAAAATACCATAGCCATCCTATTGTTATATTTCAGATCCCTTCCAAAGGCCATTTGATCATGCCAGAGGACTGGGCAGCAATACAACCAAACATTATGAGTGGAACCTACAGTATACAATATCAGAAGCTGAGTAGAGGCCTTCAATACAGGGAAGGAGTTCTTGGATTATCTTCTCCTTCCATCCAGGTATGCCAATATGTGGACCCAACTCTGCTACACCATCATGTATTGGATGTCTGAGTAGCAGGCCTGGATCAACCAACTCAAACAGCATATTCATGCTTATCAATAGCCCATCTCATTCATCCAGGATTTGGTCAATAACACCAGTGCCTGACTCCTTGTCATATCCCATATAATTCAACAAGTCCAACTCTGGACTTCCATCCACAACTCCAGCAGGTTCTCCCTTGGAACATACCTCTATGCTCTCAGACTTGTATGTAGTAGTTTCACCTCCTCATCCATCCTAGTCTCACCCTGTAAACACCTCTGATCCAGTGCCTGTCTCACATAGGGAAATGTCTATCATACTCAGAAGCACTCCTCTGGTGACATACCAACTCTGCTATAGTGCCTTCATATCTAGTTTTGTCATATCAACTACTAATACCTTTGACTTAATCGTATATAAACCCTCCATACTACTCCTGTAGAATCAGTTTGAATATCAACTCTAAACATCACTCCTGTTCTTTGTTCAAGTCTCAATAACTCACTCTGACCTCTGCTTGGCTTGATGTTTAACCATGTCAAGTCCATACCTCTGATCCTCCTATGTCCTTGAAATCTGGGACATCAGGCTCAAGCAAGGGCACACCACATAAAGTGAAGTCAAGTCCCAACACCGTCAAGCAACTCCAGTTCACTGGAGTTGCATTGGAGTTGTCCATTCTTAACACTCCTCCAATATTTGATCATTTGCCATCTGATTATAGATGAACACCTATATCACAAGATGTCACAAGATACAACAGACAAGCTCCCTGTCTTCAATGAATACTTGATTTGGGAATGGTTTGACTGGCTATAGTGTCATTTGGAAAACATCCCTGAATACCAACTTGGATTTCTCCAAGCAGACCCAGTCATGAGAACAACCAGGCCATCTTCAGTACATGCCTCTCTCTCCATGTTGTCTGGTTAGATTAGAGAACTGACTGTCATGCTCCTATATAACCATGTAATCCTTATTGATTTACAACCAGTCACCTTCCTACATTCCCTTGATATGAGGTTCTGAGGGTATCAACTCAGATATGCCTAAGGAAGGCTTTGTCACTACTCCATAGATGTAGCTTATTGTGCAAAAGCCCAAAACTTCATGCAGTGTACTTCTTGAACAAACAGTGAGCTGATCATGCCTTAGAGGAGGTGAGCTTGACTAAGTGCAAGAGTGCAAAAGATAGCACTAACTATTACAGTGAATAGCAAGGTACAATAATGAGATGGCTTCTAGATCAATGAGTGTATTGAGGTGAGATGGAACTCTGATATGGAATGATCTATATGATAGATTATGTACTGTACATCAAGCTTAGAGTTTTACATGAAAGAAGCATCTGATATATATAGTATGAGACTATTTGAGGGCCGGTTGGAATAAATACTAAATAGTGAGGTGAGTTGCAGCCATGGATGGGATCAGGATCTGTTGGAACTATGAGGCTATGTATGAGAGAACATAGCTAAGGTGATGCTGTTCATATACATAATACAAGAGTAAATGAAATAGATGGAAATAAGACATAGCCAGAATTCAGTGTTTATTACCTTGTGCTACTATAATGGCAATGTCCTTTGATGTTAGAAATCTGGGGCAGGTTGAAGAAATAAACTACCACATCAAAGAATATGTCCTTCCATAGAGAACTGGAGGGAATGGGTGAAGCAAGGGGAGAGGGGTTACCTTCTTCCTCACTTGCAACACTAATGTGCTCCTCATTGGCTGGTGAAACCCAAAGCTGTTTGTTCTGTCAAAAATAATTGTTTCCAAAACCTCTCCCACTCACACCTGAATCTGGAAAAGAATCAACCACTTTGATTTTAAATGCAGGTTCAATAAGAGTTTTCCCAACATATTCCAATTCTACCACAGCAAAACTCTCAGGGATAAATGCAAGAAGGTGTGCGATATGCCAAATAGTGGAGGATTTCCAATCAAATGGCACAAATGTCATCAGCCTGCTGTTAATTTTTTATTGACAAGGAAGATCAAACCTTCAACTATTTTTGGTGAGCTATTCATAAAGCTACATCAGGACTGGTTCATACTTGTTTCAGCACATTTACAATAGAATAATTAAATCTTTTGTTTTTGGAAGAACTCTCACTGAACTCAGATTTCTTTTACAAACAAAGCCTGCCAGTACCCAGACCACCATCTGCAGCACAATCACAAGTGGGGCCATCAAGAATGCTGCTGCCACAAATAGAACCAATGAAAGGCTGCTCATGAGTTCAATCCTAGTATCCAGGCACTTTCTGATGATGGTCACCATAGATGAATGTGTTGTGTTTGACACATATATTGCACATCATGATGTTCAATCAAATTGTGAGGTAATCCTGGGTATTGATGAATAGGCATAGGAGGATGATTCTTAAAATATCCAATTAGCTCTACGATATATAATGTAAATATAACAAATAATGCTTTCAGTCAATGCAGTAGGCAAGGAATAATATCTGAATGCAGGAGAACCAAGTTGACGTTGATCTTGTTCAGCCTGGTAAGCAGCACTTTGAGCATGTTGAGGGAAGATAGGTGGAGAAGACCTATTATTTGTTAGCCTTAGAACATTCAAATCCAAAAAGAAAGTTACATACATGCTGTTAAAAAAAATCCAAGTCTAGTTCAAGGAGAAGTAAAGTGAATCAAGGATATGCTCAGATTGCCTTGCCTTACACAGTGCTAATAGCTAGTATGACAGAGCTAAAGGCAAAATGTCAGAGACAAATTGGCCAGAGTCAATGAATATCTCTGCTCTGTAGTGCTATTAGAGGTCTCTGAGCAACCAACAGATACACAGAGTTGAATCTGTGAAACCAGGTAGTAGAGACTTGACCCAAGCACTTCTTCCTGAACTGCTGGTTTTTGCTTATAGCACTGTAGTAATGCAAAGATTACCAGCCTAATCCAATCAAATACAGTTACAAAGCTCCTGGAAAACTCCAGTTCAAGTATAAAGAGAAAGCAAGATGTGGTAGTTAGATCAGTGAAGATCAAGACTATATAACTGTCAGCATAAGATGGCCAAAGTTAATATTTATTTTACTCAATAATCATTGCTATGTAAATACAATATATCTTGAGAAGTCAGGTTATATGTAGGAAGTGGCTATATTACCATTGAAGTTAACAGACAACAATTTTCATGCCAGGCAGGAGGTGGCTGTGCTACTGTTCTAGTAAACAGATGACAATTTTTGTGCCAGGTGAGCCACATGGTTTTTCTGGACAAAAAAGGTAAGACATGTGGCATTACCAATATACACAAAAGTAAAGGATGTAATCAAAATACATGAAATGAGTGTCAGGAAGAACTTTGTCACACAGTATTGCCTGCTCAATTTTTAGATAGTTTGTTCATCATGGTTTGGAATATAGCAGGCAAGTTGTACAAACCAAATATATTACTAGTGGTTCAAAGGATCCTCTGTAACAGACAAAGGCAGCTTTTCATTCATCTTTTTCTTTGATGTGAACATTGTTGTATCCCTAGTGAAGATCTATTTTCATAAATCATCTTAGTCCTTTAAGCTTGTCTACAAGATGTGAGATTAAGGAGAGTGGATAATTATTCTTGACAGTATGTTCATTTAGATAGTGGTAATCCTGTACCATACATTTTTGTCCATCTTTCTTAGGCATATAAAATGAGCAATGTTTGTGGTGATTTAGAAGGTCTGATGTATTCCTTAGCCAGGTGGTCATCAATGAAATTGGATACTTCTTTCTATTCTTTGGTTAAAAGGGATATCAAATGGCCTTTCTTTGATTTGAGTATATCGTTGAGATCTATGGCATGATTTTCCAAGGCTTTCATATAGGCATTTGTTCTGATTCTTTTTTCAAGAATACTTTCATATGCTTATGGTACTATTTTGGGATGATATCCTCAGGTTTTGGATTTTTTTTTTAATCCTAGGTTCATCATGTTTTATAGCAAAGATATGAGCTAGGGAGTCATGCATGTTCTGCAGCCACAAGCTGGCATGTGAAAGGGTGTTTTTCTTTTAGGGTTTGACATGTCCAGGGGCATCAAGTTATTTTGACTTTTCTGGAATTCCAATCAATCTCAGGGTCATGTTTACTAAGCCACATGTATCCTAGAATCATCTGATTCTTTTCTAGATCAGTTATTTCAGCTGTGCCCTGCTCACAATGATTCTGAAATTGGATAATGATCTTGACACAATGTGTAATTGATCTGGTGGCATTACGTGTTCTGTCAATGTTATATATCAGTATGGAGTTTGATAGAGCTAGGAATGGAAGTTTGATCTTTTGTGCATAGGACTTGTTAGTATAGATAGTATTAGCTCTACTATCTAAGAGAGCTTAGGTTCTCATAAGGGTATTTGGATGATGAATAGAGGCAATCTCTGCTAATAGAGTGATATCATGATTATTCAAGGTGCAAATTTGAGCATTGTCTGGGATTGAAGAAATGTGATAAGTGGAAAGACCCCACTTGGCTACCATAATTTAGGCTAGATAAATGACAAGATATAGAGTTAGAGACATTAGCAACTTGGACACCCAGATCATTCAAGTTGCTCAGGCTTTTACCTTACCATTTATCCATATGTTTAGTTCCACCACTATTGAAACTGAAAGGAACCGACAAACTCAAGGGTTAACCGAAGTTAATATCCAAGAGCCAAAGGCAATTCCAAAACTGAGGGTTATCTACGACAAGTACGTTACTATATATACTGTTGGGATATGCACACAGATCATGTTTAGGGCTGGCGTGGAATATCCTAGAATGTTCTATGACGTAGGGTGATGTCATCGTGACGTCATAGTGACGTAGGGTCTAGGCTTGAGGCCTGGGCTATGATGTAATCGTATGTAATGAGGGTGTGACCTAAGCGTTCTCGGCGTCTGTAAGGTATGAGTCTTAGCTAACTACGTAAATATCTGGATGAGTGTCAAAATCATTTCATTACCCCCTTTTTAATCCTCGAAGTCCCTTTCGAGGAGGATACCAGTTAGCTTGGGCTCCGAGCCTGGTGTTGGGATTTTGAACAAGTGGTCGGGCAGCTTGTTCAGGGATTTTGCGTACGCGCGGAAGTCAACGTTTTGGAAGAGCGGCGTGGTGCTGGTGCATGTAGGGCAGTCACAGCCGGTGGATGTGAGGCGGACCGCGGTGGGGTGGGCGGTGTGGAACTTTTCGACGAGCTTTGGGGCGTTCTTTACGTTCACCTTTGGTTCCCATGTGCACTCCTCGCGGGGGTATCCCTTCCAATGTACGAGGTACTCGGTCTTCCCCCTGCGCTTGCGTGAGTCAACCACTTCTTCGACTTCATGTTCTTCCTCCTGTTGGATGATGACCGGAGGTGGGGGTTTTGGTTTCGTCTGAGAGGAGGTGGTCCTGACAATGTATGGTGTGAGCAGGGATTCATGGAAGACGGGGTGGATTCTGCGCCATGTCTTCAGTAACTCCAGCTCGTAGGAGGCCTCGCTGACCTTTCTCTTGACCTTGAAGGGGCCGTAGCGCTTGTCGTCGAACTTTTTGGTTGGTTGGTCCGTTCGGATGTGAGTGCTCTCCAGGAGCACTTGTTGTCCGACTGCATAATTCGCCGTCGACAAGGAGTGTTTATTGTGACTCCTCTTCATTGCTTCGGTTGTCTTCTCCAGCGCTTTCTTCGCAGTTTCGTGATGGTGTTTCATTTGCTCCGCGAAGTCAGTGGCGGACTCGTTCTGTACTTCTGCTCGTTTGTTTGGGATGAGCGGTTGTTGTCCGTAGTTGAGCAGGAATGGGGATATGCCTGTGGTGCTGGTGGTCTGTGAGTTGTGGATGAACTCGGCTAGGGGTAGCCATTCAGCCCAGTCGGTCTGGCGGTGGTTTACGTAAATGCGGAGGTACTTCTCCACTTCTCGGTTAACGCGTTCTGTTTGGCCGTCGGTCTGGGGGTGATAAGCAGTGGACGGGTTTGCTTGTATCCCGAGAAGGGAGTAGAGGTCGCACATAAACGCGGAGACGAATTGTGTTCCTCGATCCGATATCACCTTGTGTGGTGTGCCATGGAGTTTGAACACTTGATCGCGGAATATTTTCGCTACTCCTTGCGATGTGATGGTGTTCATAACGGGCGCTAGGTGGATCATTTTCGAGAAACAATTGACGATGACTAGGATGGCATTCTTGCCATCGGATTGGGGGAGGGGGCCAATGAGGTCGACAGATATGATCTCCCATAGTGCGGATGGGATTTCGTTCGGGTGGAGCGGTGTGTTGATCGCCGTGGTTTTGGCTTTGACCTTCTGGCATGTGTCGCAGCCCTTCATGTACTCTTCGACGTCCTTTCGGAGCGTCGGCCAGTAGTATTCGCTCATGATCAGGTTGCATGTCTGCTTGATGCCGGGGTGGCCTGCAATTGGGTGATCATGGTTGGCGATGATGATGTCCTCGCGGAGCTTGTCATTGTTTGGCATGTACGTGAGGTTTCTCCACTTTATGAGTCCATCTCTTCTTGTCCAGGGGCTCCCTTCTTTGGCGAGGCCATCTTTGGCGAACTTCTTGAGCTTGTATTGTAATCGGGTGATTCTCGAGAGGATGCTGTTGGTGGCTACGGCCCTGAGGGAGATTGTGGTCAAGGTGGGTGATGGGGGAGGCGAAAAAAGGGTGTCGGGGAGTAGTGTCTGCACGGTATTATCGAGGTTCACCCCCTTTTCGAAGTCTGGCCTCCTGGACAGAGGGTCGGCTGGGTTCGTCTTGCCCGAGCAGTGGGTTATCGTCAGGGAGTATTCCTGAAGGATTTGTTGCCATCAGGCTTGACGGCGGGAGAGGTCCTGTGGGTGGCGGAAGAACTCTAGGTTCTTATGATCCGTGAGAATTTCCACAGGGTGTGCAGCGTCGAGGAGGTATTGTCGCCACTCATTGAGAGAGAAGATGATGGCGAGCATCTCCAAGTCGGCTGCGTGGTAGTTTCACTCTGCGTTGTTGAGCGAACGGGAGATGAAGGCGACGGGATGCCAAATTCCGTCGTGCTTCTGGGAAAGGATGGCTCCAACGCCCACACCGGATGCGTCTGTCTCGACTCGATAGGGATCGTTATCGGTTGGCATCGCAAGCGCAGGTGTGGAGGTGAGGGTTGCCTTGAGGTCTTCGAAGGCCTTTTGGCACTCGTCCGTCCAGATGAAGTCTTTCTTCACGGATGTCAGCACATTTAGCGGGTGCGCAATCATCACAAATCCTTTGACGAAGCGTCGGTAGAAGTTGAGGAATCCGAGGAAACCTC
>JBBPNO010000371.1:0-26833 GCA_038090915.1 Boletus eberwhitei
ATTTGTAAGTAGCTGACCCTTCTGATTACTAGCCAAGCCCACATATTTATTTGTAAAAGGAAAGCCCTTTAGGCTATTTAGAGAGCAAACTTTTCTTTCATAAATTGTTTCCCAAAGATTTTTCTCCTCAGGAATTATCTCAATCAGAGAAACTTCTCTAAAGGAGATTTTTTCTCACATATTTGGAGATCTCCTCATAGGCAATCCATAGAGGACCTTGAGTAAGACCATCTCCATAAATTAGATTGCTAGTTACATTGTTAGGAGTAAAAGACTTATAGCCAATAGTACACTAGGACACCTTTTAAGAGAAAACTCTAAACAGGGCAACCAAAAAGAATAGATTCCCAACAATATAATTCTACTAGAACTTAAATATTTCTGCTACTCAGCTGACTATTCACCTAAAGGAATAAGTGATAGTACCACCAAACAAAGCCTGAATCACATTCTCCTTAGCATTACAATAAAACTGAGTTACTATAATCTATTTAAGTGAACTAAGTGAAGTGTGAATCAAATCTGGCCTATCTGGAACATCTCAATGTCTCAACAATCCAGTATATTGCTGGATTACCACCAGCTTACCAGCCACAAAGTCATTGCCTTTTATAGCAATTGGCTTATTTGACTTTTCTAAACCTTTCTCACAAAACTTAGCAATCTAGTAGTGTTGACTAGCAAATATTAGGTGTGTTCACACTTGTTTACATATGTTTGTACATGTTTACACTACTAAACACCTTTACTAATTAGACCTCTCTTGAAGTTTTATTAATTCCAATATTTGTTGAGAATTAGTAAACAACTTGTGCATTTAGTTACACTAAGTATTCAACCAACAAATATCTAGTAAATCTGGAGACCATTTTGTGTAGGATATAAAAATTCCACTAGGTTACAGTATTCTAACAATGGAAGGCAAAACAAAAGTCTAGAAAAATCATTTGTTTAAAAATGTTTTTATTACTTTTGCCTATATATATACATAGAAGTCACTGTTGCCTAAGTCAACCTCACTTAGGTTTCTCTCCCATAGTATCAAAACATGTTGTTGTTGTCCATTTGCATCTTGTAATGAGATTATGAATAACACTTTCCATAAGGCTCAGATACATTTTTCAGGCTATAAAAGTCCTGGCTCAAGATAAGGGCCCTAAGAATATGAAAGAAGCAAGACAATTTATGGGACTTTGTGGAATTGTATGCATTTGGATACCCAACTATTCACAAATACCATCTAGCATAACTTTTATATGGAGAAAGGAAGTGGAATTTGTTTGGACTGAAGAACAGCAAGAAGACTTTGATACACTCAAGCATTATATCACTACTGCACCAACACTAGTGTCTATTGACTATACAGTACCTGTGAATGACCCATTATTTTATTGGTTGATTCAAGCTACATAGGTGTAGAAATGATACTATCACAGTTAAATGCTGAAGGAAAGAGATAACCATCAAGATATAGATTATTACCATTCTTCAAAACAAAAGCAAACTATTCTCAACCAAAACTAAAACTATTTGGATTATCCTGAGCTCCATAACAATTCCAAATCTATATTATTGGAACTAAGAATCTCATTGTTGAGGCTGATGCCAAGTACATTTAGGGAATGCTAAATGAACCTGAACTTCAACCTAATGCAGTAATCAACAGATGGATTCAAGAAATACTATTATTTGACTTTGACTTAGTGCATGTGCCAGCCATCAGATTCAAAGTCCCAGATGCACTATCCCAAAGACTCAAAGAAGATGACATTGAAGTGGAACCTTATAATGATAGTTGGTTGGATGAAATCGCTCCATTTTACATTTATTATGGACCAGCCCTATGAAAGAGAAATGGTATTCTCAATGCCATAGCAAGCCCTGGCAGAGCAAATGTATTTGCAGCTGTGGAAGCATAATAGTCAAGCTTTGAAAAGATCTACCATTACCTTACCAATCCCAAATTCCAACCTACAAGCTGCAACCTTCTCAAGAAAATTATGAAGTACTTTGTAAAAGCTGGCCAAATTTTCAAATGAAGCAAATCAGGACTCCCAATCCTGATTATCTTTGACTCAGATAAGAAAATTGAATTACTTCATCAAGCCCATGAGTCATTAGGTCACCATGGAGAAAAGGCAACCTGGAAGAACTTATGATATGGCTTTTATTGGCCCCAAATATACCAAGATGTATGATATCATGTCAAATCATGTCATAAATGTCAGATACTGAGTACAGCCAAGATCCATTTACCCATTACAACACCACCACCTTCCACTATATTTACTAAAACTCACATAGATATAATGCTCATGCCCCCAGCTAAAGGTTATCATTACATAGTGCTTGCCAGAGATGACTTGTCCAAGTATGTTGAAGGCAGAGCCTTGTGAAAAGCCACAGCCAGTGCAGTAGCAAAGTTTGTGTTGAAAGATATCATCCTCCACTGTGGATGCATTGAAAGAATAGTTACTGACAATGGACTCAAATTCAAGGGAGCCCTATCAAAATTACTCAAGAGATATAACATACCTCAGGTATTCATCTCACCCTACAATTTTCAAGTGAATGGAGTAGTGGAACGAGGCATTTTGCAATCAGAGAAGCCCTGATGAGAGCAGTCCTATTTGCAGACAATGTAACCATTAGAAGATCCACAGAATATTCAGCATATTTCCTACTACATAGAACTGATCCTGTATTACCTTTTGATTTATGGGAATCAACCTTTTTGGTTGAAGGATTCAAAGACAATATTTCACATGAAGAATTGTTAGCATTACATATCAGATAGATAGAGCAATGTGATGAAGACATAAGCAAAGCCATGCAAATATTATGAGAATCCTGCCTTACATCTAAACACCAATTTGAAAAGCGATTTGAAACTTGCTTGGTGCATGGACACTATCTCCCTCAAGAATTAGTTCTAATAAGAAACACTGCCATTGAGAAAGAACTAAACAGGGAGACTAAGCCCTGATACTTAGGACCCTATAAAGTAGTCCAATAGACTAGAGAAGCAGTTATGTACTAGCTGAGCTAGATGGAACTGAACATCCCATAGCTGCATTGGAAGTTATACCCTATATTCAAAGGAGTATTCTGAAGCAGCTAGCTCAATACCAAGATCCTAACAGGGACAACTCAGATAGTAAAGAATTGAGTTCCTCAAATGACAATGACTAAACAAATGAGTGGAGCCTCATTAAACTATTCCAATATGGATATGAATCCAAGTGAAACCTCACTAAACTACCTCAGGGAATATACAATCCCACCCATTATAATGAATTTGAATCCATCCATAAATCAGATACCAGCCTATTTATTATTTCCCCTGTACAAGTGGCAAACCTGATTTGGAATGCTCTATGGACATGTATCTCACAAGTTCCTTCACCACTATCCCTTCCATATCCATATTCCTTTCAATATTTTTTGAGATATGAAACTCTTATTTGTATATATAGTATCCACATACCCCTGAACAACCTTTCTGGCAAATGAAAGATGGGTCTTGAATCCTCCATTCCACAGAACCATTTCTGAGTCTTCTGGGAACCCAACTAAAGAACTCAGGAATCATGACTAAACTCAAAATTAAAGGGCATATTGATGACCATATGACACATATGCATATTAGATCTTTGATATTTCTTTGCTTGTCTGGGGGCTCCATGGTGAGACATGCATGTTCTATTGGAACCATCAGTCTGCTGTACACACTGGATATACAAACACCTGCTATATCTTGCACAATCATCCACCTGTGCTTGTAGGCACTCTTCTATGTTTCTTTCTATATTGAAATAATTAGTCAACATAGATGGATGTCAAATATACCAGTGAAAGACACTCATTGTAGCTGTTGGTTTGCTGCTCAGGTTTTGCAAGGGTGGAGGAAGAAGGCAAAGTGATGACTTTCAACTTCCTAGTGTCAAATGTCCTCCAAAAGTGGAAAAGCAGAGCATTGATGCTATCAAAGTTGCACTATTTGGTTACCTGGCCCTGCCTTGTCTGCTTCCATAATGGTATAGCGCTGCTTGCCATGAATGTGACTATTGATGGGTGGCCGTTGGGATGGTGAAGCAGAGATTTGATGTTGGCTAGTAAAGTTCCTCCAATCATTCAGGTGATATACCTTGAACTTGGCATGTGCAAAGTTGTACACAAAATCACTGACCATGGGCTCTGGTGGTGATGTGCCACCATTCAAAATGTAGAGCATTGCCGCCATGTTGTCAACATCCAGAATATCCACCAGGAACACCTTTCCATTGTCTTTAAGCAATTTATTGAGGATTTGATCCATATATTCTAGTGTAAATAAACTCTGTGGTGGTTATTGAGTTATTGTATCCATCCTATATTAATTATGCCTCCATATCCAGACCTGCAGGTGTGAGAGATGAGGGATATATCAATCCAGGGCATGATCATGAGCTTGGTAAGATTGTGGTGAGAGGGGCAAATAGAGACATTGTATAAGGGTTTCATATTGTGGAGTTGAGTGAGGTAACTGTATATGTATTCCAAAACCCATCCTGGGCCTTTCCAGTTCTAGAACTTCCAAGTGCTACAATGACCTCCAAAACTGTTGCAATGCCTAACCCTGATGTGCTGCACGTAGCACACCACAAACACCCATGGGAATTCCGCTTAGCTTTGGTGGGGACAAACAAAGTACACACTCTAGACTACAATCTGGCCTCTGGATCATGTGATGTGGCTCAGAGGCTGTGGAGTTATGTTTATTTCAAAACAGCAATACCATTGCAACAGTTTTGCACCTGTTGGTATGAAGTAGGTATTAGTACTTGATATAGCCTCCTTTTGCCTTGAGCACTGCCTCAACCCTCCTAGACATGCTTTCAATTAACTTCTGACACTCCTCAAGTGGTATTCCCTCCCATTCCACCTGAACTCTCTCCCACAACTCATAAATTCCACTAGAAGGGTGTTCTTGATCTGCTAGCCTTCTTTTGAGGTGACCCCAGAGATGTTCAATGGGGTTGAGGTCAGGAGACTGTGCTGGCCATATCATAGTCACAAAATCCTGCTCTCCCAGCCACTCTTTCACCTTTTTACAAGTATGCTTAGGGTCATTGTCTTGCTGAAAGATCATGTTAGGAGGATCTAGACCATAATGCTGCAGAGTATTCAGCAGCTGAGCTCATCCTTCAAAATTTGAAGGTAAAGGTCTCCATTCATTCTACCATCAATCTTGGCAGCATAGCCAACTTCCTGCCAAGTCATACACCCCCACATCATGAGAGAACCTCCTCCAAATTTCAGGGTCCCTTCAACCAATCTATTATCAAGCCCTTCACCAGCTTTTTTCCACACCCATTTTTGCCCATCTGACCCTAGGTGATTGACTTTAGTCTCATCAAACCATACTATCTTTTTCTAGTCCTCTATAGTCCATAACAAAGATTGGTAAAAGAAAGCTTGGATGGGGGATCTCCAACAGACTTCTGAAGCTCAGAACACTCTTGGGAGCAGAGCCTGGATATGGTAGAGGCATGGAGACCAGTGGTGACAGCAATAAAATGAGCTGACTGGCCAGCATCAAGCATAGAGAGAATAGTGTTTTTTCGAGTAGATGAAATGGATGTTATGATGATTTGGTTGGGAATAAAAAAGTGTGTGAACTATTTCAAACTCAGACATAATATTTATATGTGTACCTTTGCTTGTATGACCAAACATTGCCACTTATGATGGTATTTCAACAAGATTCCACATTCTCTACCAATAGGTGCAAAACTGTTGCAATGGTATTGCTGTTTTGAAATACACATAACTCCACAACCTCAGAGCCAAATCACATGATCCAGAGGCCAGATTGTAGTCTAGAGTGTGTACTTTGTTTGTCCCCACCAAAGCTAAGTGGAATTCCTATGGGTGTTTGTGGTTTGCTGCATGCACCACATCAGGGTTAGGCACTGCAATAGTTTTGCAGGTCACTGTAGGTGTTGAAGTTCCAGAATAACTGCCTATCATGGTTACTTAAACTTTCAACACTTGTCTTTTTTTTAGGAAATATGTAATATCCATCTTTCATTTACAGTATTTGATATGTACTCTTTGATTAGGTAATTATTTTATACTAGGATTGGCTGGGCCAATATTGATCTTGCCAGAATGGGATGTGCCTGAGTGACTGCTTTCTAGACCAGCAACTAGAGAAAGAAGCAACAATCAAAGTACAAGTTACTTCCATATAAAATTTCAATATATTCTTTTCAGGCAAGTTGGCCCCATGTCTGAAAACAATAAACCACAACTGTGGAGGTGCTGGGGTGATATTTTAACAAAGGGACTAAAAAGGGGTTGGATTATATAAGGGGGTGATTGTTTGACTATTTAGTATAAGCATATGTAAGGTGTGCAAGTCCTTGACACCAACTCTTCCTCACCACAATGCATTCATCACTGACACTGAATAAAAATGTCCTTGGCAATACAGCTAACTGCTGAAGATATGAAATGTCTGGATATGACATCACCAACTTCACAGTTGATGAAGGGCCATCTATGACCAAGGTCACAAGGAACTTCCTCAAGGTATTGTGGTGGTGTGTAGGATTATGATGGTGCTGATGCCTCAGACAGACTGAAACAACCTGGCCTTATCAGAAGGCTTCAAGCAACAATCAAAAGATGACAAGTAAGGATGAATCAAGTAGCTCCTATAGTCAACCAGTAAGACTGGGGAAAAGACCAAGAGGACAAGACTGAGGTCCTCTGGCAGCAACTTGGGCCTTTATATACTGTCTAGGGATTTACACTTGTGTACACTAGATCTAACGATATGCTATGCTACATGCGTGATCGGTAAGGCAAACATGAGGGAAACATATGTATCAGTACAGCCATGAAATGGAAGAGAAGCATAGCATGAGGAGCACATGAGGCAAGCAAGTCATAGATAAAGGCATGAGGCAAACATGTGTTTGTCTAGACTAACATGTGTGATCCTGCAGGCAAGCATGAGGCAATCTAGATCTTGAACAAGTCATGATGAATGGCATGAGGATGTCATGAGGCTGATGGGTCTAGATCTCTGCATGGACTTGAGCATTTGGCAGGTTTGGATTATAGGTAAAAAAATAGGGGTTAAATGTGAAAGTCAATGTATAAAACGAGGAAAAATAATAGAAATAAAGGAAAAATAATGTGGTCTGTAACACAGACAGTGTAGGAAGGGCTTAGGTGCATGCTATCACAGATGTCTTTGGATACCTCTGTGAAATTTTTGCCACCTAATTGCTTTGAGGGGGTGAAGATTGTGATGAAGTGGCTGCAAGAGTGAAAGAAGAAACATAGTGAACATGGTGAGTCCAATATTAAACTGTCAATAGGAATTACATTGAGTGAGCAGTGAGTGGTATAGGGAATAACAGCCAGGGAAGACAGGAAAGCCAGGCTGCACAGGAGGTAAGTAACCAATATTGGTTGTGAAATTGAAGAGAGATCAGGAACTGATGGTTTCTTTTTTATGCATGCATCACAGATACAGAAGCATGCATGAGAGAAAGCTGTGGCAGAGTGGCCTTCAAAATGATCCCAACCATTAAAACCTTTGCAGCATCAACTGCTTGACTTTTATGTCAAGCTACTGTTGGACCTGCTGGAGATGTACCTGGAAGTGTTGGAAGCTGTCTGACTACTGCAAAACAGCCTGATGATCATGTATTTGGAAGCAAATAGCATTATTGTACACTGGCATTTGAAGCATGTATGGGGAATGGTTCTGAAGAATGCAGTGGTATTGGAAGTGGTTGACATGCTTGCAGACTGTATTAACTACAAAGATGACCTATAGAAGTAAATACAAAGATAGACTGGTGTTAGTTGCTGTGATAAAGATGAAAGCCAAGAAATAAACCCAGGATCTGGAAATAAAAGCAAAATTGATTTGGCCAAGAGCTGTGATGTAAAGGATTGGATGGGGTAGTCAACATTAAAAAGGGTTGAGTGATGTGTGATGCTGATCTGATTACATGGCCCCAGGTTAAAGTACATGGTGAAAGGTGGTGTGTGTATATGTTGAGAAGTGCAGGATGAGTGAAATAGTGTATTTATAAACTAACTAAGAGTGATAAAAGATATGATAAAGCTACATGTTTGCTGAAGATGTTTCAGTGGTTCTGGAGTTGCAAGCTTGTTGGGGAGGTTTATTGAAAGTTGAGAAGGATGGAGTAAAAAAACAAACAATAGGCTAACTATAAGTGATAACACATGTTGTGAAACTGTGTTCATTGATAGTGGATGATTGTGGTGTACTTCAGATGTTCTGGTGGTTCCAGGTTTCAAAGCAGGATGACTTGGAAGAACCCAAGCATCATTTGCTTGAGGTCCATCACCACTTTTTGTTTTATTCATTACTTTCTTTCACATAGAGGGACCCAAATTAAGCCAAGCATCATCCATGAACTTCACAGATCCAATGCCTCACATCTCAGAACTCACTCAGAACATCAGCTATGTTGACATTGTTTTGAGGTAAGTTATAGCTTGTGATGCCATCAATCTTGGCATATCACCCTTGCATTCAAATGTTAAATCTATGTATATGTGGTTCCAGTATATACAGTATATCCACATTGTACAGTCCATTGTTTCCGCCTTACATTATGTAGCCTCAATTCATCTCTGTACACAGGCAGTCTGATAGCATATTAGTCACTTCCAGAATGTCATCTCCTAGTTCCCAACCAGCTTCCTGTTATGTGCCTTGTGTTATATCAGCTGGTACTATAGGAGTTGGCAGACAATGTAAATGTACATGAACTGCAGGAGTTGAGGAACAATGCAATCTACTATGGAGAGGACTATGGGAAATGGTATATGGAACAGTAATGGTGGATGATTACATGTCAGACCATCTGTGCCACATAACCAAGTTCTGGATTACTTCTTGAGGGATTGACCAACAAGTGCCACTCTCTTTCTGCTCATCCAGTCCTTCCTACTACAATACTCCTGATCAGTGAGTTCTAGTCACCTCACCATTGATGTCATGCACTAATCACTTATAGAAAAAATGGATACATCTTCTGCCTCTCAATCTGGTTGATTGCTGGCTCCAACTGTGAAGCTTTACAACCCATCAATGGATATGGCCAGAAATACAGAGAAACATGGAATGAGTTTCTTTTCTTGGTGGTCAGAACATCATCAGTTGACCATGCAAAAGGAGTCCTCTAGTACAAAAAATACTTGTGAGACATGCACCAAGAAAGCCAAGTCAGGCAAGGCCCCAGGATGAAAGGGTGCCAGAGTCTTCTATTGGAAGGATATAGATGGATTCCAGATTTACATGCTGGTGGGCTTCCAGAACTATATTGACAGATGGTCTGACTATTATGGTACACATGATCCTTTCTTGAATGAGTGGGATCTATGCTTGGAATTCAATTCTGATGCCAAGTCTAACTGGTCAGATGGTGATGATGGCAGTGCTGGTGATCCATTACTGCCATTATCACCCTAGCATTCCATCCTCCTCAAGGCCAGTAGTTCCTCCAGAGACTGGGCCTCCTTACCATAGCTCTACAGGACCAAAAGTGAGTGAAACTCTCTGATATCAATATCTTCACTCAGTCTTGACCTGTGTTTTGTTTTTCTTTTTATTTAGGCTGCAGTGTCAGGGCACAGCCTGTCAGATACTTATATTCCAGATACTGACCATCTGACAATGCCCTCCCACAAGACTGACCAGATGGATGGACCAGGTAGAGTGATTTTGTAGAATATCTGTAGAATATCAGAATATTCATGGACAAGATTAGCAGGGTGAATTTAAGACAAAGGATGGAACTCAGACTATGTCCTATCAAATATTGTGGAAAAGTGATTATGAAAGTGTAATAAGTGAAAGAAAATGATTAA
Source organism: Boletus eberwhitei (assembly GCA_038090915.1). Taxonomy (NCBI): domain Eukaryota; kingdom Fungi; phylum Basidiomycota; class Agaricomycetes; order Boletales; family Boletaceae; genus Boletus; species Boletus eberwhitei. The sequence goes on from JBBPNO010000371.1 coordinate 9,907, forward strand.
CCAAGAATGGCCAGAAGTTTTAAAAAGATTAATGAAAAACTCTATAAATCTTTTGACACATCTGAGCTCCTGAAGGGAACGGGAAAAGAGAAAACTCCAGAAGCAGTTCTGAAAAGTGAAATTTAGAAGTGATCAGAATAGGAATAATTTGGAAAGTTTTGATCAGAGATAGTCAAAGAGCACTAAACTTTGAGGGAGGACAAAGCTGATCAGTCAGGAGTCAGTTTTTGTGGAAAGTGATTTATTAGATTTGATATATCATCAAATTTGGACCCTTCTGAGTGATAGTTGGAGTGCTCAGAGAAGCACAGGGTAAGTTGTGATGTTTTACATGTCCAAAGATCTTAGGGAGTCACACATGATTAAGATCAATTTATTATGATATTCACTGCAAACTATTTTATGAATACCAATACTGTTACAGACCACATTATTTTTTCCTTTATTTCTACTATTTTTCCTCATTTTATACATTGACTTTCACATTTAGCCCCTATCTTTTACCCCTATAACCCGATTCTGCCAGATGCTCAAGTCCATGCAGAGATCTAGACCAATCAACCTCATGGCACCCTCATGCCATTCATCATGACTTATCCAAGGTCTAGATTGCCTCATGCTTGCCTGCAGGATCACACATGTTTGCCTCATGCCTTTATCTATGACTTCCTTGCCTCATGTACTCCTTATGCTATGCTTCTCTTCCATTCCATGGCTGTACTAATACACATGTTTCCCTCATGTCTACCTTACCAATCACACATGTAGCATAGCATATTGTTAGATCTAGTATACACAAGTGTAAACCAAGTTGCCACCAGAGGACCTCAGTCTTGTCCTCTTGGTCTTTTCCCCAGCTTTATTGGTTGACTACAGGAGCTACTTGATTTACTCTACTTGTTATCTGTTGATTGTTGCTTGTATCTTCTGGTAAGGTAAGGTTGTTTCAAATACCTCAATTGCTCTTTGCTAAAAGAGATAGCTAAGCCATGAGAAGTAAGGCCACTCATGCTCAATGCCTTGCTCTCCAAAAGGTTGATTTTTGGGTGGGCACATGTGAAAGGAGCAGGCAAGCAGAATGAAGAGTGGTGGATAATTTTGAATAGGAAGCAAAGGTAAAACCAGTTGAGATAAAGGAATGATATAAAATGGAGCACTGGCTAAGAGGATGGGAAGTGATGATGTAAGTGGAAAGTGGGTGGCTTTACGTGCAGACCGAGAAACAAATTAATCAAACCACCTGACTCAATGCAATATGGCATTACTTGTCACTCCCACCTCATTCACTTTATCACCAATCTTGATTTTTTTTCATTTACTGTACAACAGAAGACATGGAATACATTCTGAAGAAAGTTATTCAAGACAATAGAGTCATTTATTTCATTGACATCCCTGATGTGGACAAGATACCAGCAATGCTATACATGTCGAATGGTGGTACATTGCCACCGAGTCCTGAGCTTGGCAACTTCCTCTATAACTACTCTAAGGTGATATTTGGGATATATCATGTGAGTGGTTGGAGGCATGGTTTCACATTCAAATGGAAATGCATCAACAGTCTCATTCAGCAAAAAGCGCATATCATTCTGGAAGAAGGGGAGAGACATGTGTGGATTCAATAGCACACAGGATCTGCTCTCATGCTTTTTGAGAAATATTTGATGAGAGAAAAATGACTCATTTCAAATTAGGGGAATTGGTGGTGGAGATGGAAGAGTGGGAGAACTAGTATGGAAGAAGATGCTGAAGGAAATAGAAGTTACCTACCATACTGTTATGCGACCTGTGTAACTGTTGACATGTGACCACATAATCCTTCTTGATCTACAACCAGCACCTTCCCAGTTTTCCAATTGTGTGGTTCAGAGGGTGTCGACTCTGATATGCTGAGGAAAGGCTTTGTCGCCGCTCTGCAGATATAGCTTACTGTGCAGAAGCCCGAAACATGAGCTGATACTTCTTGGGCAAACAGTGAGTCAACTGTGCTCTAGAGAGAGGAGCCCGACTAAGGTTGAGATTTACATGAAAGAAGCATCGCTATATAGTGCAAGAGGACTTCAGGGCAGGTTAGGTATAAATACTAATTGGGAAAGGTGAGATGGGATCTTAGATCAGATTGGAGAGAATTGGACTATGTTAACATAGCCAAGGAGAGGCTATCTGTATGAAATATAGTGAATATAAAATAAAGACAAATAAAACATAGCCAGAGAGTAGTGTCCATCGCCTTGCACAGCCTTGATGGCAATATTGATGGTTGGGATTCAAAAGGCATCGCCTTCTTCATTGGAGGTCAATGGGCATTGCGAAAGTAATCCCCCGCATCATGTAGTAAGTTGTCCCACAGGAAGGTGGAGGGAACATTGGTCTGAAGGGAGAAAATTGGTACTCCCCCGGTCAACCGTAACACCTACCCTAACCCTACCCTACCTGCTCTATCCCTATCCTATCCTATCCTATCCTATCCTATCCTATCCTATCCTACTATCCACTACCCTATCCTATCCTATCCTATCCTATCCTACCCTAACTATCCACTATCCTACCCTCTCCACTGAAAAAGATTGGTTTTTTTGGACTTGGGCAAAAATCTAGATCACAGAACTATTCCTATCCTATGTCCTAACCTAACTACCTACCAACCACACTACCACACTATCCTACCTACACTCCCCTACCCCTCCTACCCTCCTACTCCCACCTGCAGAGAGAAGGATGTATATGAACTGAACGCAGGTATTTTGTTGCTTATAGACAAAGGACTCAGGCCTGATGCAGTGCTCAGTCAAAACAGATACAAATATTTAGATGTAGAATATAGAGAAGAAGAACATGTGTTCTCCAACTCACACTTAGATACATCAGACACAGAATCTGTAAGTAGTATTATTTCTACTAAAATGGAGTCTTATATAAGACATCTTTTATAAGTTAATGCTCATGCCACATACCACCAGAACCACCCCATCCTAGGCAAAACCAAAGCCCCCACACCCAGACATGATTCAACAAGACAAAGAACATAAAGATTAAGATGTAGTGGACTTGAGAAAGCAAAAAGGGAGAGTAAAGTACTTTGTACTTTGGAAAGGATATCCCCATAAAGAACGCAATTGGAAACTAAAGGCAAACGTTAAAAACACCTCAAAACTAGTTAAGAAATTCCATACTACCAACCCTACTACAGTCTACCTAACATCCACCAGCTGTGATTGCCCCACATGCCCCTCAACAATCCCACTTTTCACAAACAAATTCTTTAAGTTGTACACCAAATCACTCAACAAACTTCCCAACCACCTTTTGAAATACCTGCCCTGGATTCAAAACCCAAACTCACCAGTTTTCTCCTTGTAAGGGACTTCAAGGATTAAAAAGGGGATAATGAGTGATTTTCTTTATTTAATACAATATTTAAGTAATTAACTAAGACTAATATCTTATGGATGCCTAGAACACATAGGTCATATGCTTATATTATATGAGCCTAGGCCTTACACCTAGACACCACATCACTATGGTAACAGCACTACATCACATATATGTTATAGAAAATTCCTAGACATTCTAGCACATTTCACACCAGCCCTAAAGCATGGTCTGTGCACAGGGCTAGTAGTATATATAGTAGGTACAATGCTGTAACTATTCTCTATTTTTGAAATTACCTTTATCTCTTGGATATTACCTTCAGATAACTCTCAGGCATTGTTGGTTCTTTTCACATAGGCCAATGTTCCAGTTAGTTTGCCAAGATATAAAAATAAAAATATAAATAATTTTTATTTTAATAATAATATTAAATTCTCAAATGGTATAGAAATTTTACATTCTTTAACTTAAAGTTTTCTTTAATTGTTGTTATAAATTTAAAAACCTTATAGTTTTATATTTAATTAAGTAATTTAAAATAATATTATTTTACTCTGATTAATATAGTTAATATTTTATATTTACTTTTGTTACCTCTATTCCTATCAGATTTATAAATAAAATAGGACTTACCAAGATTTGTTTTATATTAAAGAAAATCATGAGTTTAACAAGCATAATTTTTAAAGAATTTAAGGCATTTATAAATATTTTATAGTAAATATTAATAAAAGTCCTGAATTTACATTAATGATTTGACTTTTTATATATAGAATAAGTGCAAAATATTAGTTTAAATCTAGGAATATATTAGTAAATCTTTATATTATATTATATACTAAGGTCCATGCAGAGATCTAGATCTACAATCTTATGCATTCTCTTACCATTTCTCTTGACTTATTCATGGTTATATTCTTCTTCTACTTCCATGTTGACACTACTAGAGGTACTATCCTTAGCCTCTTCTTTCTATTGTCATTAATAAACACTTCATAATGGAACTAATTGTACCTATATTATAATCATACTTGTGCAATCATTATAACTGAAAGCTGGCCAGCCTGCACTATTATTAGTGGTTATCTGGCACTTACCATGGTGTCTAGTTATTATGACACTTGATTAGGGCTCTAGAATATAAGTTGTGTCAATCTATGGGCCTGTTGCTGGACACCATATATATATTATTTGGCTCTGTGCAAGTCAGAGGACAAGGCACTTGGGTCATTTTCAAAAAAAAAAAAAACACTGCAAGAATGCATGCACTTTTCCACCAGGATGAGGGCTGAATAGGCACCCCCCTCCTGATGCTTGTAGGCAGCACAGATCAATATAAAGAGCTCCCTCCACTCCTTGTAGACAAATTGCTTGCCAAAGTCAATGGTCAATGCTAACTCCAGGAGTGAGTGGATAGGTATTGTTTTATCTGCCCACTGTTGAACAAGGCACCATGCTGCTGCACTCCTTTTCAAACCTTTGGCTTCACATCTCTTATCTGCAGGGTGATAATCCAGCAATGGTTGCTGAGTAGGACTTTGGCACTGGTCCTGCCCTTGACATCAATATCTGTGAATTCTTTTTTGAGGATAGTCAGGGTAGGTGGATTGAGAGGACAGCAGCATGCTGTCTGCAAACAAGGAATAGATGTGCGGATGACTGCCATGGTGGTTGAGGTTGAGGTTTATGACTTGCAGGTCTGCTTTGTCCATTTTGTGGATTCCTTCCCTCTTCACTTGACCTGTTCATACTGTCCACAGCTGAGATGCCGGATCTATGATTGTCAATAAAACCTAAAAGTGGCAAGTAACCAACAAAAGACTATGTAAAGCTAGACAACTGTGCTTGGTTGGGGCATAAATCCACTGATTTAGGAAAATAGTTTCTATAGGACACCAGAGTTTTTACTTTGGATCTCCAGCTGGTTGAACTCGGATCAGAAGCTACCAACTACCAGCACTCAGCATACTGGCATCACAATTTGTACACCAATAATATATTAGTACTTTATAACTTTCATATGGACCTTCTTACCTTTTATTGGAAGTGTGGGTCCTCAAGGTTGGGTTCTTGGATCAGCTAATTATTACAGATCTGCACTCCAAGTCCATTAAAACTTGACTTATCTCAGAAGCTGGCATGCCAGCAGCCAATCCATTCTTGAAAGCCAACTCTTCAACATTAAAGATTTCTTTCAATGTTTCATATTACTATTTTGTATGTCAAAGTTTCTTGAACCCATTCTTTTTCTCACCTGGCTGGTGTATTGATATATCACTTGATATGTCATTCAATTTATTGGGCCACAAATGTACTTCCACCTATATATTGACTTTGTTTAATGGGATGCAACTAATCTTTGCTGAGTATATTTGGCCATGCTTTAAATGCCCAGCAATTTCAATGGTACTTAAAGTGGCCAATATGCAGCTGAACTTACTGATGTTTGTCTTCCTTGAGTAAAATCCTTGTTAATGACTTAAACTAGGTGAGCCAATGTCCATATCTAAATGTTCCTTTACAGTAATTCAAAATCATAGCCATTAGATTATTTGATGTCATCTCTGGCATACTATGTGGCTTGTAAGGGAGCTCCTGGTTGAGAGCAATGGTCTAAAAATGGATTGGTTCATTGTGAGAACAAATTCAACAGATAAGGTGTGTAGGGAGAAATCAACAACTTACCCATTAGATCACACTCAAAACCTGGTTTGAGGTCTATGTGTTCCTTGAGCACTTACCTACAGTAACTGGTTGTGACTGGAGCTCTGGCTGTGCTAGGAGTGCAGCCCACCACTTGTCAGAGAGCTTGACCTACAGTAAGTCATGCCCCATGCACTCACAACAAATGATGAGAATGAGGCATGGGCCATCTAAACCTCACTGGGTCTGAGTGTGGAGTAGAAGTTATGGTGGCTCAGGTGGGCTCTGGACTATAAACTGAGAAAGGCTCATAGTGAGCAATGATGATCACAGAGGGATCAGACCTGATAATGAAAGAGCCAAATCTACCTTGCCTTCAGCTGCCTTACCAGCTGGTACTTGTTCTTCATCTTTGGCAACTAGAACCCCTTGCTGTACATAATCACTTCAGGACTGCATTCTTCTTGTTTGCACTGTGGAAAATAAAAATAAAAATAAAAGGTATCTATAAGTGATACCAAATCACAATGTTAGTCCTTTTGGTACTGAGGAGCTCACAGCATCAGCTCCATAGCATAATAACCATTTTCATCCACATGATCAAGTTAAATGGGCAAGATACTCATAGTAGCACTAGTGCTGCTATCATTTGTCCCATCTGAGATGAGCAATGTGGACATAGCACATGTATCTACAGTAGGATAATAGCACTGGAAGCCCAGGGCAGGCTCCTATACTGGTATATTGGCAGCAACCTCCTGGTGCATGCATGGCATGAACCTAGGGCAGAAATGACTTTGTGGTGGGCAGCATGGGAAGATAATCACAATGGTGAGAATGCAAATCTGGATGGAGCCATCGGCATAGCTTTGCCTTTGCCTGCATCCTCTTTCTTTTGAGTAGAGAATGTCTGATACATATTAGTATAGGTTCTAGGGTGTTGAAATGATGCATGGGTCAGCTCTCAGCTGAGAGCCCCAGGCATGTATGTGATGAGCCAACAACATATGCAAAGAAGAGGATGACCACTACAAGGAGTGATGTGAACCTGATGAAGGTCCACATTCAGGGGCTGACCTGACTATCATTGGCATTCTCACCACACTGGAGCTGGGCTCAATCAAGCCAGCCTATTGAACAATTAGGTGTTAGTGAAAGCAGTGCATGGTGAGTGAAATCCAATCAGATTGAAGTTGAAGGTTTCTGTTTTCCTTATATCCTTGTCCATTGTCCATATTGCCCAGTTATTTTGATCCAAGAGTGACCAGGGCTTAGAGCTTGGTCACTTGAGCTTGCTAAACCATCAACTTTATCACTGTCAAATGAGAACAACATGGCCCATCCACCATATTTGGCAAGCCATGAAAAAGATTGGTAGTCAAATCTAAAAAAAAAAAAAACATCATTAGGAGGCCATGATTGGAGACAATGAAGCATGTGATAGGTTATAGTCACAGCCATGCTCCTTCCTCCCCCCAAAATGGGTCATCATGCCACGATGGCCCCAACAACCACTAGCTATACAGTCACTGTAGTCTAAGCTGTCATATGCCCAAGCAGACTGTCAGCATTGAGAGAAGTAGTAGGCCCCGATCCATTCCAGACATGGTCCTGTTATATTTTCATCACAGGATTGTCACATGAATTGCCAGCCTATCACCAATCACTCACTTATTACTAAAGCTACTATCTGTGGCATAACAGCAATTGCATCATGGTTTTCCCCTCCTTTCTGTCTCAATTGGGAATGGCCATTCCTTCAGTGATTTCAATCATGGTATAGGAGGGCTGAGATCACTGGTTGTGATCACTCATATAGAGATGTCAATGGAAGAATTGAAATGAAAAAAGATGGAGTGGCAAGACAGAGAAAGGGAGAAGAGAGACTTACTGTTGTGGTGGTAGTGGTGGTGGTGGTGGGCAGCATGGCATGGCTGGTGCAATGTAACTTATACTCAAATTGGTAAGAAACAGAAATAGAAGTGTAAGTGAAGTGCAGAGTTGAATGGTGCTTTGAGTTGTCTTATATCGATGAGTTGCAACTCCCCAGTACTGACACCATGTATACTATGCACTAGGCACCAACCCAGCCTATACTGCCTTTGATAGGACAGTGGATTACTGCTGCTGTATATGCACTCAAGTACTCAAGCAATAAGGTACCACTCACACAGCACTTCAGGCACTGGAGTCAGCTATTCTAGGGAGCTGAGTTTGATTCACAACAAAAGCCTGCTCACCACCATCATAGGTTTTTTCCCCTCTATTGCAACTGCATACAAGGCTCCACTCCTCCATCCCAAAGTAAGCACTCCTCAATCCCACTCCATTCCCACCCCCTATGCCAACTACCCTAGAGAATGAGGCTTGGGTATGCTGCCTATTCTGAGAACCTCACCTGGACTACTATAGGTAGTGTCACCTGGAGTCCTTCCTCCAGGCAGTGCCAGTGCAGCATTGCAAAGCTTCCTAAGTGACTGAGCTGAGCTAATTGCAAAAGATGGGTCCATCAAAACCCACCTTTTGCAGGCACCTGACATGCCCAAAGCTAGGCTCAGGCTGGTGGACACCTTGAGCCCTTTTTTTAAGCAGCATTGGTTGTTATGGCAAGATGCACCCTCAGATCTGGTGCTAAGCACCCTCCTTTTTCACCATCCAAGCCTCATGGACATCCCTTTTGGGCAATAATCATCTAGGCTATCACAGCATATGGATTCCTAGAAGGTATTCCACATAGGGGTGGGTTAGGTGGCAGTACTGGTGGCATATCTTCCCACTCTTGCCAGTGAGCTAGCTACCTCATATTGAACACCTCACCTGCTTCCCACCCTTGCATCCATCCACCACCCCCTCTGGTAGGCCTGACATCCAGCCCATGCTCACCACCCTTGTTCTCATGTGGTTATGGCAGGTCATCATCCACTACAGTTGCCAGAACCATCCTGCCTTGCATGTCATCCTTCCAGCATTGCCTGCTGTACAAAGATGCTGTTCTAATCATAGTGGTACAAGTGCCAGCCCCCAACACTCTCTTTCCCCATAATCATAGGCACTCAGGCAGCCATTGAGTTATTAGCAATACAATCACCACAGGTTAAGCAGGTTAGAAATTGGAACACAGCACCTGTTCTGCTCAAGTGTCAGCATGCAAAGATGGCAGAGAGCAGCTGGTATATTGCCTTACTCTCTCTGAGTTGGAAGTCAAAGCTGTTTTATTCAAGTCATATCAACAACAAGGCACATGATGATGGGTCAAGATATCAACAGCAGCAGTGAGAGACAGGGAGTCTTGGAATGAACAAGGCCAGGCTTCAGTGTTCTTCTCAGCAGATGCCAGGGGAGCATCTTTATCCTGAATGGTAGAGGGGAGGGCAAAAAGCAGGATTAGCTATTGAATGACTGGCCACTAGTGAAAATGTAAAGAAATGGAATACAATAGAATAAAGTTTCATATAAAAGGAAAATGTGACATTGTGACATGCATGCCATGTAAAGCAGAATGTACATCAAGGGAGATCTACCTTCAGGCATACATACACCTTCCTGCATGTTATGACCAACACCTGGCATACTGCCATTGTCAGTTAAGTCTAGGATGCTGATTGGCTACACCATTAGTAAAATACATCATCCACTGTATTTGAATCAGATGGAACAGTCTTTGATGAAGGCCATTATTCATTAGATATGGTAGTGCTGATGTCATTGCTTAGAAGTGACTAATAAATATATATTATGTAACAATGATAAGTAGCTAAGCTACTAGATGGATTCAAGTGTACATATCCTTGGATGATTCCTCTGACCCTGCTGCCATTGAGACATCAAGGTCAAAGTTCTCCTCACCATCACTGCCCTCATTGGTGAGGGCAAGGATGGACTTACCATGCATCATGTCTAGCAGTGTCCCTGAAGAATGTTAAGCTATAGGAGCTCAAAAGGGGCTGGGGGGGCTTACTCATGGCAGAACCATACCCTCTTGAGTCCTTTTTGACCAGGGCCTGGCACTGCTTGGGGCTGGCAGAGATGATGAACAAGCTCACTTGGTCCTTTTCCTACTGATAGGACCTGAAAAGGTGGATTGTTTCCTCGAATAAACCAGGGTAAACCGACCAAAGAATCTAGAATACTGGAAGAAATCACATATCCTTAGTGGTTGACAGGCTCACTGACATGCACTTTTTCAAGAATTTAATTATGTCTTTGTTTACCCAGATCATCAAATGGATAAGCTGATGCACTCTTTCACTGACTGGATCATAGTAATGTAGTCATGGACCATAATACAAATATTACAGTCTTACCTTCTTTACTTTTTAGCAAATCTGTTTTTCTTTCTTCAGACTTCCTCACAGAGTTAGAATTTGCATCTTCTTCCTTTGACATTGATGCTATCAATAACTTCATCTTCAACCATAATATAAATATTTTCAAAAATGACAAAAATAAAGTTTTAATTCCTGAACTCTTATGTATGTGTCTTCTTATGCTATGCCATAACTCCCTTGCCACTGGACATGGTGGACATTCCAAAACCATTCATACTATTACAGGATACTTTTCATGGCTTGGTGTCACAAAAGGCATAAAAACATATGTAGATAGTTGCCAAGTGTGCACCCTCACAAAGAATAAGCAAGAAGCACTGGCAGGAAAACTTATACCCCTTCCTGTAGCAAAACATTCATGGGACAACCTCTTTGTTGATTTCATAACAGGCTTGCCCAAATTACATTTATTTATTGCAATTTGCATAGTAGTAGATCACTTCTCTAAAGAGGTAGTTTTTATCCTCACTTATGATACTTGTTTATCTTCAGACTTAGCTATTCTATTTTGAGATCATGTTTGGTGTACTCATAAACTATCTACCACTCTTGTTTCCAATCATGGCCTCCAATTTGTTTCTGTATTTACCAAAGAATTATATAAACTTCTTGACATTTCACAAAACTTTCCACAGCCTACCACCCTCAAATAGATGGCCAAATCGAGTGCATCAATTGAGATTGAGAACAATATCTCCATGCTTATGTAAAAAAGGAGCAGAATCAATGGGCAGATTGGTAACAAATGGTACAATTTTTCCATAATAATACTACTCCTATAGCCACTGGTGAAATCCCTTTTAATGTTACATATATAAAACTATGCTCCATGAATAGGATTCAAAGGGAAATTAGTGGCTTTGCAAAAGAAATAAGCCAATTACACAAGAAGACAGAAGCAACATTAGAAGAATCAAGTGAAAAATAATAGCTGTCTCAGAAAAGAAACATTTGGATGTACCAAAATACTCCATAGGCCAACATGTTTGGCTTTCCACCAACAAACTCAACCTCTCATATATGGCCAAAAAGTTAACCCAAAAATGGATAAGACCTTATGCTATCACAAAGGTTTTTCCTAACACCATAACACTTAAACTCCCTAAAACTGTACACATTCATCCCACAGTAAACATCTCTCATATAAAACCATATTGGGAAATATTACCAGGATAACCCAAAATCCATTTCAAAGCAATTAAGATAAACCAAGAAGAAAAAGGACAATTCAAAGTCAAATATATCACAGCATCACAAATAAAAGAAAGAAAATTGGAATACCTTGTGCACTGGAGTGAATACAATGAAACAGATCATATATGGGAATTGGCCAACATTATCAATATAGCTCCCTTAGCCATCACTGAATTTCACAAGAAAAATTCATCTGCACCATGAAAACTCTATGAACTCACCATATCTTTCTTCCAATCTCTTTTCTCTCCTTTTGACAATCTCACAACATCTGAAACATCCACAACTCACCTGGAATTCAAGTCCTAAAAAGGAGATAGTATTATAATATGAATATTTTCAAAAACATTTTTTAAATTATTCATTTTCTTATCTCACATTCAAATTATCTAACTAATCACATGACTGTGAGAACATCATGTGATCTAGGTCTAGACTTAATTATGTGACATACCTCATATCTTTAATATCTATTACTTTTACACCTTATCTATTCTTACATTCATCTCCATTCTTTTACTCACATGCATATTTCTTTACATTACCTTACTATAGTAATTCCTCCCATACATAGCATGGTCTGTCATATATAAAATAGATACCTTGATGACTGGAATCTCCAGTCTAATCCACTTGTTTACCACTCTGGCCATTGCTTAAGTCTTTGACTCTTGTAGCCTTTGCTGAGGGTTGCCTCAGTGACATCCAGTACCACTGGGACAACATGTCGACCACCATGATACACTTGGCTTTTGACACCAATGCACTTGCCTTCATGCCAAAGTCTGCACCACTCAGGATAGGGCCCAGCGCAGCATCGTATACCGTCCAATCTAAACCAGGAGTAAGCAAAAACAAACATAATTCCAGGAACATGACTTACCAGGTTTGAATGGATTGATGCATTCCAAGTTGAGGTCTCGGTTCTCTTCTAGCACACACCAGGCTTTGACGTGGTCTGGGTCATGGTAGCTGACAATGAACTCCATCGCCAGATAAAAGTCGAAGTAAATGATCCTACTGTCTTCCAACAGTTGGTCTCCGAGCATGATGCAGCTGAGGAGCAGCTGCTCAACCACCATGTCCATCATTACTAACATGCATTGCAGAAATCCGATCCCAGTCGGCATGAGGGCAGACTTTGAATGTAGATGAAGTACACTATATATCTTGAACATCATGTAATAGCACCAAAGGAAACACTCAAGATGCTTGAAATACCAAGCCCGGATTTTAGTCTTGATCTCTAGCTTCACTCCTTTACCCCACTCTGTCTCCCACACAACTGCCATCTTGTCACCGAGTGTATGGCATACCATATATGTTAATTGCAGAATGAATGACAGGACCTCGTTGTTGTGCTTGTCTCTGGATACAGTGCAGGGGTAGAAGAGGTTGGACATGCTGATTGTGAGAGAAAGGAATGGAATGTGAGCAGTGACACACAGTCTAGCTTATTTATATAACCTTTGAGGGTTTCATTATGTAACTCCCACGTTGCAGATTTCTGTGGTTACAAGCCAACCCCTTTTATATATGATCACCTCCTTTGGCATTGGCAGAGGAAGGGCCAAGTTTGATTAGGTTCCTCAGAGACGTCGATCCACCCACACAGTGGTCGCATGGTGATATTTTACCCCGAGCTGCATCCACCCACCTGATTGTGTTGTGTCATATTGTGTTGTATCATGCAACTGGTTCATATGCCAGGAGCAAATTGGAGCAAACAGGAAAGCTGACCATGAGTGTTACCATATGTTCATCCACCTCAATCAACCCACATGAACCAGACAAGGAATATATTGTTTGAGATAAGTTTATATCCCAAACCAGATTACCACATTCCCAGATGATCATGTGCACATGTGCAACACTGCTTAGCCAATGTGGCATGGTGTGTTATCACAACTTAACCCACAACCACCACCATCTCCAACCATGACCAGAATGAGCTACCATGCTTTCCCCTCCAAGCGACCCAGCAAATTGTACATAATTTCACAGACCGCAGTTGTCATCACACACTTTACCATCCTTCCAAATCAACAGGAGGCATGGTCGATTATTTCTTGGTGGACAAGCACAGCCAGGAACACCACCATGCCATTATTGTATCTGAGGACTATTCCCAATATATTCTTGCACTGCTCTATCATCAATTCATGCTCGCCCTCCTGCTCCACCATGACCTGGAGCTCTATATCAAGCCATACAAGTTCTGGGCAGTCCTTGCCCAGAACTTTGTTCACATCAAAGTTCTGTAGATGACCTGTATTGATGAGGCAGACGATTGTCATGTGGTTGACACACCTACACTCGTGTCGATACTGGACAGATATATCATCACTGAGGTTCTGGTCAAACACCACGAGACCGTTTATGTCAGTGAATATCGCCGGTTTCACACACCGGAGATGCCCAACATAACCCATGTCTCTGTGGCGGACATTAGTATGTCTCTGTTGCCATTCTAATATGTGAGTTCATTTCTGACCATTATCCGAAGACTGGCATGAATACAAGGAGATGCTCCACGAATACTGGGCGTGGTCTGGAAAGTTGTTCGGCGGTGTCATCCCAAACATCCCGGTGGAAAGGGGGACTGTGTAGTATATTCTCAATGAGGTGAGGAAGTGGTACGATGACAGTAAGTGACCAACAATTTGTTTGTGTTGTTCTCTTCGTTATGTCGAATGTCACTGACGATGGTGATGACGCAGTGGACCCATACACCATGACATGGGCTAGCATCGGATGGGAATCCCATGATCCATTCAACCCTGAGGTAGACAACAACACTTCTGAGGATGAGGATGAAGAGGAAGAGAGTGGTGAGGAGGGGCCAGAGATGCCCATGCCCTCCAGTAAGTTCAGTCATTGAACTTGATGAACACGTTCTATTCTCAGAGACTGAGTAATGGATACTCCAGCCTTGACCCCCTCCACTGGAGGCCCCTTGGCTGTGCCCAAGCCACTGGCTGCACCTGTGGGTTCCGCATCCACAAATAAACCACACAGGACACGTGGCACTCAGAAGCGTGAGCGGTCCAGCAGCAGTGAGTGTTTTCATTTTCTTTGCTCCTTAGACATAGTATATTCTAATACTATCTGCAGACATCACCACTGCCAAATCTCTGCCCAGGAAGAAACCAGGCAAACCGAAGTTGTAGACATATGATATGTATGGTAACCCCCTGATAGACCATGGTAGTACCTATGCAGCATGCCGATGGCTAACAAAAAGGACTCTATAATCTATTGATTGACATGTCATGAGTATGCAGCAATGCCCAGTATGATAAAGCAAAGGAACGTTCATCACCCTTTCTAATTCGAAGCAAGAGCAGGGTGATCATGACCTAAGGAAGCACAAGCAAAAATATTCAGTGCAAGTATGACTGGACTCAACCTCTACTACCTCCGGTTGCTCGGTGTGTGCTACCAAGTGCTAAACATAACCTTCGGATGGTACTAAGTGAACAACCTTTGCAATATAAGGTGCTAATAATGGGACGGGGTCTGCCCTATGTAGATTGATCGAACCTACACAATGTAAGGTGCTATGACCATGTGTAATGCATGAGGTGGATACTGCACTCTGCCACTTGTGACTTGTAATTCGATTGATCGAACCTGACTTGACCAGACCACTCTGACTGGAGGTGGCAGAGGTTGAGACTGGCTGTCACAGATCTACATATGTCCAACCATGTTGGTGGTCCTATGACAGCTATGCAAGCACATGACACAACACGATACGAGGTGCCAACCGTGCCAAATTATATTAGCGGCTTAATATTTACCCCATTGTCTCTGGTCACCAGAGGTACTGACACAGTGAAATATCAACCAGAGATGCCAGATCAAATATACCATTCATAACCGAATCTTCTTATGATATAACATAAAATGTGTGTCAGGTCGAGCCTGTGGTGTCGTACATATGTCACTGGGCTAGAATGCCTGAAACATATATAACCATCCACTTCCACATCGGAGCTCCCTACCATCCTTGCCAAACACCATGCAGAGAACGTCTTCCAGGGTAAGCCGTGCATTAGCCTTGGTAACCACAATGCTAAAAGTTGGCTGATACAGGGAATGCAGCTCGAATTCCCCTCTGTAAGTCTCCTTCTGGCAAAGGAGTTCTGTGTTTTCACTGATCGAACGTCTTGGTTGACGCTAGGATGATGATGATCTTGTAAGTCATCCACTTTGTATTTTATGGGCAAACCAAGATGACAGCAGAGTTGCACAGGCAAATCAGGCAGCATGGCTACTGCTTCAAAACGTCAGGATCATGAGTGAAGTCAAAAAGGCAGTGATGGTGGAAGGCATGGAACTCATAGGTGAGAATGGAATATCTGCAGACATGCACATGGCATTGTTGAATTTCCTCCAGGTGGGGGTGTAAATCATGTCACATGCATATTCACAAAACAAACCATCTTTTAGACACTGAAGGTGGAAACTGGTAGGTGTGCATTAGAGATTTTGGAGGACCTGCCCTTGTGAATATGTTGGCTCGATGACTGGTTACAGCGCAATGTGATGGATCTCTCAGGGTATGAAATCATTGACATACCATTGGCCACAGAGGAGGAGGAAGTGGCGATCATGTGTGAGCATGGGCATTCATAGCATATCTCACAACTCATTGTGGTCCTGCTCCTGCTGATAAAGCAACATTGACTTGCGATTTGCCCAAGATTGCAGAAGGGGGTTACAGTGAAGTGGGAGACGTGATGCCAGATATGTTGGAAATATATAGTATTCTGAGGCTGACACTGCACACAGAGAATGAGGATGAGGTGGTGTATACTGAGTGGTCATGATCCAATCTGGCCACATCTCAGACGCAGTATGGTGAAGTCCATCTAAATGAGGTGGGTCCACTCAGGGTACCTTGGGAGATATACAATATGATGGAGATGCCAGGTTCATGATAGGAATGGTTTGCATGATATGTTTATGTCATGCTAACATGGATGGCGATATTTTTCCGCACGTAGCAGAGGAATATACATGGAAAGGCCTTTGAGAGGCATTCTTGAAGTGCAAGGATGAGCTGAAGATAGTCAAGTTCCAGAGGATGCCAGGTTTGATACATCCAATTGGACTAGCCTTAGAGGGCACCAGGACAAGATAGCCAGCAAAGCCGAGGCAGAATAGTCTGCCTCAGGATGACATTGAGCTAAAAGGGAAGTACAGGGTGAAGCCACTAGGAACGCTGTAAATGGTGTTAAATGGG
Organism: Boletus eberwhitei; assembly: GCA_038090915.1. NCBI lineage: Eukaryota > Fungi > Basidiomycota > Agaricomycetes > Boletales > Boletaceae > Boletus > Boletus eberwhitei. The sequence goes on from JBBPNO010000371.1 coordinate 26,701, forward strand.
AGGGAAGGAAGGGAAGAAGTAGGAGAGGAAATGTAGGGAAGAAAGATTGATTGATGGGGAGAGTGGCAAAGGCAAAGAACTATCATACAGCAGCAAAGGGTGGATCATGAATGGACCGACCATGGAACAACAC
>JBBPNO010000372.1:0-26754 GCA_038090915.1 Boletus eberwhitei
CTGCAAGAGGGATAAGCCTCTGTCCTTCTCGGAAGGTATGAAGCTCGGAATGGAGACCGTCCTGCGCGTCGCCGAGGCGCGTGAACGCTTGCGTCTGCAGGCTTCCGAAAGCGGTATCCGTACTCCCACCTTCGAGGACTTTGAGGACGCGGAGGTGGAAGTTCTCATTCGGGACATCTTCAATCTCGGTTCTCGTCCTACTATAAATTCCCCCTCCCATGCAACTTCTCCTGCCAGCGGCATCAACGGCTCAGCAAACGGTGTCCCTAAGCTCGGTCCGGCTCCCCCTCCAAAGGCTAACGGTACTTCTGCAGCCCGAGCTAGTGGTGGGTCGGCACCTGATCACAAAGTTTCTTCGGTTGACTCTCTGCCTTCCTTCGCATCCGCCATGTCGGGTAAGGCAACGGCAACGGCAGCTTCGGGAACGGCAACTCCAGCAACGGGAACACCAACGCAAACAACGGCCCAGCAAAACCCACAGGCACCAGTCCCCTCGACCACGGCTTCTCAGGCAGCGGCAACTTCACACCCACCTCCATCGGCAACGGACAAACCAAAGGAAAACAACGAGACAGCACCACAGGACCCAAGTAGTCTTCCTTCATCGACTCCCAAGTCAGGAGGAGCGGGTGAGCCTTCATCGTCGGCGAGTTGCTTGGCTGTCCTGTTCTGACCGCTGCTCATTCGGAATTTACCACAGGAGGACTCATCCCAAAGAGCTGGTTCTCTTAATGTGTTGATTAACAAGTCTGATGTATCAACTGCACATAGTAACGATGCGACTGTTGAATGTAAGGATAACATGAATAATAATGAAAAGGATGAATCGGGCAAGGATAGCGATGTCGCGAGTGCGCTTGCTGATGGCGACGGTGGCAGAGGCGGCATGCAAGGTACGCTTTGCTGCGTTAGGGTTACTCCACAACGATCTAACTTCCCGATACAGGCGGGAAAAATCGGGGGGGACGGAAGGGGGTAGGAACTGGGCGTGCAAGGAAGTGACAGATGGATCAACTGATCTCTGCGTTTCGATCTCTTCGGGTAGGCGAGGGCTCTCGTTTCATCGCAAAAAAAAATCCATTCCGTTCATATTCGTGAAGTAACCTGGCGTTCTTCTTAGATTTAGCGACTTTCCCCAATACAACACTGATTTTCCAGCGAATATCGTTTTAAAACGACGCGGTCTGGGTGCGATCCACGGAAGTAAAACACGGCTAGTGTCGTTTTAAATATTGATGGCGTGATAATATTCGTGTGAAGGAAATGTCGAGCGATTGTGTGCCCGAATCACGGATCTTATTGTGATAAGACGTTTGTAGGTCCACGTTGCTGTAGCTGCTGTGCATTCAATGCGGCGCGCGTAGTCAAGAAAAAGGACTAAGAAGGAAGTCGAACGGACCACGAGGCGGTCAAACAGATCTCCTTGAGAAAACCAAACTTAAACTGAGGTCGTAAAGAAGCATGATGATCACGTAGATAAAAGCCGCTGGGTCTCTCTCTCCTCCCCTTCCGTCCCACAGTCCCATACGACGAACAACCCCGATCCCCTTTGCAATAGCATGTCGACACGAGGTGTGAGCACGATGAAGAGACACGAGGAGTACTATCTCCGAGATGGCAACATCTGCTTTTTGGTACGTATTTCCCGCTTGATGCGAGCCATGCTGAAAGTTCAGCGACACGTAGGTCGAGAACACCGTGTTCCGATTACACAGACATTTCTTCGAGAGGGAATCCGACTATTTCCGCGAACGACTGAATCCTTCTGGCGAGGGTGAGGATGGGTCACCGGATAGCCCATATATAATTCACGACGTGAAGAGCGACGAATTCGCACATTTCGTGTGGGTTTGGTATAACCCGTGAGTGGCGATAGAAATTGTAGGAACATCGCTCAGCTGTACTGACTTGACTAACCGAGACAATACTCGTTCTCAAAACAAGAAAAGCGAAAATGGTTGTCCATCCTCCGACTCGCGACATTGTGGCGATTCCACGAAATCAGAAAACTCGCCATACGTCACCTCGAAAAGCTGAAGCTCGAGCCCATCGAGAAGATTACTACATACAGGCAGTACTCGGTCGATAGCGAGTTACTGCTCCCGTCGTACGTCTCACTGTGCAGGAGCCCGAAACTGCCCTCGCCGGCAGAAGGAAAGGTATTGACGATGGAGACCGTGCTCAAACTGGCAAACGCACGGGAGCGGATGCTTCTCAGCGCTTCCGAGAGCGGCTGTAAAACTCCGACGACCGCCAGTCTCCCTGATGAACAGGCCAATGCACTCGTGGCAGAGTTGTTCAGCTTGACCCTCCACTCGAACGACCAGGCCGTAGGGGTAGGGGGTCAAACCCTGAACAACGGTAATGCTTCCGGCGACAGCTTTGTAGACACCGAGGTCGTCACTGTCAAGCAGCCAAAGAAAGGCAAGGCCACCCTGGAGTCACTGCAGGGCATTCTGTCACAGGTGAGTCAAGGCAAGTTTTGTGCAACGGCACTCGCTCATGAATACTGTCAGAATGGAGTCGGTAGCGGCAGCGGCAAGGTTCGTGCAGCCTCATCCTTTGCCCGACCAACTCATTAGATCTGAATATATAGGCCAAAAACAAGTCGTAGGGACGCAGTCCACAGACGGTGTTCCTTCAATCGTTCACGTCGCCGAGTGTATCACCACCTTTTGTGCATTTCTTGTTTTCTGTTTGGCGAGATGTGGTTACCTCTCTTTGGGAGAAGCTGGAGTCGTGTTGTATATATCGTATTTGTTGTGTCGTCGATCCAAGAGCGTTGTATGTTGAGTGTTCCGCATGGGTTATATAAGCCACAATCGATTTCTTGGCTCTGTCGAGACCAACCCTGCGAAACTCGAAGTGCAAGTAGAGGTCTGACACGCGAATACGCAGGGGACGGGGATTCGACTTGAAAAGTCTCCGAGAGTCGAAGATATCTCGCAATTGACCTTACCCAAACCTGCCCAGCGTCTTGTTTGGGCGGGATGAATTGCTCATTTCCGGTATTCCTCCCAGGTCCTATCGTGAATCTCAGCCTGCATCGTCAGTACGACAGACCTCAAGTTGCGGAACGAGGGGATCTTTGTACGATTTTCGTCCATCACCAGCTTAAACACGCGTCGGTCGAGATTACCAAGTACTCATTCTTGTTGAAACTTGAACCCAGTCCCAGCTGTCCGAAACGCTTACAGATACGACTGGCAAATGCCTTTGCTGCAGCAAGTTGGGCATTGCGAAACCTGCAAAAAGTTCGTCAGACATGCGACTACGACATGAGGGCGGAGTGCCAGGCGAGTAGACCGGGCTAATGTTCAATGGCATGTCTTCGAATCAAATTGGTTCCGGAATATGTATCGCACAGCCACCATGAAAGGGGACTCGACGCACCGAAATCCTCCTTGTATCACGAACAGATATCGATCAGCTGCTAAACGAATTGAGTCAGTCCACGCCAACTATATGGAGTGCCCCCCAAAGTGCCACCATCTGAACTTTCATTGGGAAATGGTGCCAGGACTTCCAAGCCGCTCACGGACGCAGGTTAGCTTTCACTGAAGCAATTCACTTCGAATTGCAGCTGACTATAGACATGCTAGAATGGGACCGGATGCTGCCTGGGTAGGTCAAGATCATGAACAACTTCCGGTCGCGACAAATGGAGGCAACTCTTTACCTATCGCTCGACGCTCATTCAAGTTGGTGTCCGAATGCGACAGTGACACACCTGGCACGTTCAACCTTTTCCACGTGCGGACGACCTCGCCCGTTTCCCTCCTTTCAGATATTTCACCAAGGCGCTCGAGGAAACTCAATTGAACGCATCTGTATTCGCTGACTTGGTGAAGATTCATCTTCATCTATCTTCAGAAAACACCTCCAGTTATCGGGTTCTGGAATTAAGCAGTACGACACGTGCAAAACCATTTGAAACAGACTGGACAAGTTACAATTAGCCTGCGCTCTGTTGCGTTTTTACACATCTCGGCGTGTTCTTCACTTCTATGGTTGGTTATAGATACCTGCATGACTGTGAAGACGCTCTGGGCTTCTCTTTGACCGAGTCGGCATCCAACCCTTAGAAGGAGCCCTCTACATTGTCCATGCATGCGGGTCAGATCCAAATGTGGCCAGGGTGGGTGATATATGAACCACCAGAATGCTCGACTGAGGTATCTGTGGTGTGGTGGCTCGCCTAGTATTGTCATGGACTGGAGGAATGCGGTACGTGCTTTCCATCACTGACAGGGGTGAACTGGGTAATAATAGATGTGGCAGCTCGTGCACATCACCGAATTTCCCGTGGGTTAGCGCCCCCCTCCGAATCACCCTGCTGGCAGTTGGATGAGTGTAATATGCGGCCTCCAACGACCGGGACACCGAGGTCGAAAAATACGCACATGTGGTTTTGAGGCAGGAATATTGCTTAGGCTTGGGCGGGTTGTCGCGCGGAAGTGGGAGACAAATGTGGCCTGAGAAAACATTAAGAGGGATGGTGTTACCTCACGTCGTTGACCTTACTCGAACTTGGACCCGACCCGCATCTTTTTTTCGTGCCTGCCGCAAGAGTTGCTCACGATGAGGACGTTTGCCTCAAAGACTTATAGACATTCCTTCCAGGCGTCCTGTCGTGACCCACAAGCGAATCTGAGTACGCGTCAGACTGTCGTAACTTACGTCTAAATCGAGACTAACAAGCACTTACCAGATAGTTATCCTCATTTAAGGCTGCACCACGATGCTCGGCTTTCCGAAGTGCTTAAAATTCGAAGTGGCGAATGTGTTTACTGCAGCGGACGGAACAACTCATCAATCAGAACAACCACGAATTCGTTCGGTCTGTGACTATGTCATAATGCTGTCGACCAGGGCAGCATTGCTGGCATTGTCTGCTTGTCCCGAATAGCAGGAGTCACTATGACCCATTAAGTGGCACAGCCACCATAAAAGGACGCTATGCGCGTGGCATCCCCTGTCTACGAACCTTTACAATGGTGCACCGGAGATCAGCTGCGGACAGGATCGCGTCAGGCCAAGTCCACAACAACAACAACAACGAGGGGATGTTGCCACAGGACTATACCGTCGAACTTCCTCCAGAAGGCTGCACCCCACCGCCAGGCAAGAAACGCCGAGGAGAGGGCAGAGAGGTACCGAAGAAGCGGCGCAGAAGAGAGAAAGGAGGATTATACCGATTGAATCTCGACGAGCTGTACATCGTACGTGGATGCCCCTTTGTCGGGTTTTGACCCTTTGCTAACTGCGTGGCAACGATAGATTTTTGCATACATCTATCCTATGGACCTCCTGAACCTTGCACGTACGTGCAAGTCTCTCCGAGGCCTCTTGATGCACAAATCGTCAATGTTTCTCTGGAAGACCTCTCTCCGCCAAATTGAGGGTCTGCCTGACTGTCCGGCCGACTTGGATGAACCAGAATACACAAATCTCGTGTTTTACACTCGCTGCCACGTGAGTACAGACTCTTCGGATTGTTCGAAACCTGAGTGCCGTATAGGGTTGCGGTAAATCGGCGAAAACTGTTTTCTGGAACATGCGCCGCAGGTATTGCCCAGCCTGCAGGGTTGAACGGTACGGTTTTCTGGGCGTCCTCAGCAGAGATTTCAAGTTCACACACTAACAGGCTGTGCCGTCTTCGTTTCTGCGATGAGATCATCCGTGAGAACGAGGTTCTACCCCATGATTGGTTCATAATAGGGGAGGGTATGTGACATTACTCTCAAGACTAATGCACCCTAGACCGCCTCTCAGATTCGGGACAATGGGTTGATAGAGACCAGATGGACTCATTTTTGCGCGAATACCGCTGGTCCTCCGACAAGACACAGTTTTTGGTTGAGAAGCGAAATCAGTGTCAAAACATTTACTTGGTCTGATTGATTTTTCTTTCTCTCGACCAGTTGTTTCATTAATCTTGACAGCATGCACGCAAATGTGAATCTTGGCAGCAACAGAAAGGACGAGTACACAGATTTGACCTGGAAATACTTCGGAAGGAGCGACAGACAAGGTTAGCTCTTCCCTTTACATCGCAATGGGCTTGAATTCTAGCTAGTGTAGTATTTTCGAGCGTCTCAGACAGCGTGGGTATGGGTCCGAGATTGCATATTTCGGAGACCATTCCATCGAAAAATCTTACAAATCCGTTTTCAAGAGATACAAGCCGCTTACGGACACTGGTCAGTTTTCACAAATCGACTCGCTTCCGACCGGAGCTGATTATAGATGTGGTAGAATGGGACCGGATGTGGCCTGAGTGGGTCAAGATCTTGAACAAACTTCGGTCGCAACGAATAGAGACAACTCTTTACCTACCGCGTCGGTGCTCTTTGGTGTCCGAATACGGGAAATATGTGATGCACCCATCACCAGATACACCAACCTTTGATCTTCTCCCACATGTGGTTGACCTTGCTCGTTCCCCTCCTTTTCGAGATATTATCAGGGCCCCCGAGGGGACTCAACTGGACGACAAGCCATTTGCGTCTGCATTTGCACAACTACCTGTACTTGTCAACGAATGGATGCAGAAGCTCAACTCTGAAATTGCTGGGCTGATGAAGATCCCTTCTTACTTATCTTCAGGCAACATTCCCAGAAATCGGGATATGGCATCGAGCAGTACCCAGACGGACTTGGAAAAGCTACATCTAGCCTGCGCTGTGTTTCACGTGGGTGGCACTGGCGTTTTTGCTCATCTCGAAGCGCTCTCGGTTTCAATGCGTAATGACACGATGTTCCCCAGCCATGAAACCCACTTTATGAATACTACCGGGGCTATGCTTCGATGGATCCGCCGCGTAGACGACTCGGAACCCACTGGGTGGATCCATGACCGATTTGGACTTCAATTCTTGGAGGAAGCTCCTTACATCGTCCATGCATGTGGATTGGATCCGAATGTGGCCACGGTGGATGACATGAACCGTCGTAATGCTCGACTGAAGTGTCTGTCTTGCGGGGGTCGTACTCTTATTATGAACTGGAGGCATGCGGTATGACTCCCTTTTTACTGAGAGGAGTGAGCACTGAGTGTTGAAATGCTGAACGATAGATCTGGCATGCTCGCTTCTATCACTGCATTAGCATCGGGCTAGCGCCTCTTTCTGAGTCACCACGCTGGCAGCTTGTCGGCGACGAGCACATTGGCGCGATCCAGGCTGTTGAACAGTCCGTCCAGAAGGCTTTCCCTCCAGATTGGACGCGATGCTTGTTATGCCGGCCTCGTGTCGGGGATGCAATGCTGTATGAGCATGTCGTGGGTCACTTTGCCAGATGGTGAGCATCGTCGTCCTCACGTAGAGCGGCGCTCATCATAGCAAATACAAACACGAATACAGTCACGGCGTGGAAAAGAATAACATCAAAGAGGGGATGCACTATAAGCTCATGGGCATACGCGACGTCTGTGTAGTGGAGATGGCGGGAGTAGGAGAGCAAGTGGTATTTAGGGTGCTTCAAGAATGACTGGGTTTTCGCGTCGTCCTGGCACGGACGTGATTACCGATGACGCTGTTGCGGAACATTTGATTGAATGATTTTTGGACTACTATTATCGTACTGTGTACACACATGGAACTAGGGTTCGACTGACTTTGGCATCTTGCTGTGTGACTAGTAGCAGCGTGGTGATTGGAAGATCTATAGATATGCGGAGTTTCATGCTCAGTTTCGCTGAAACTAAGAGTGCCTTCTTATCATTCACTCCGATTAGGAGTTTTGTAGGTCCGCGTTGCTGTAGAGGCTGATTGCGCCCAGCCCAGTTCATAATACCACCGCATTCTTGCTACAAAACGCAACGTGTGGGCGACATCCTGGGAAGTCGGATACAATCAGAAGCGATTGCTGTTGAGAGCGGACCCATGGAAGCGAGATCCTCACAGGATTACAGGATGTTCTCTCCATGGCGATGATGGATCTCCCCGGGAAGAGACGCCCATGGTCGGGTATAGATAGCATGATCAGTTCGGCTCGACGTCCTTTGCCCGTATTCGACACCCCCCATCCCTCCCCTCTACCCTACCATCGACAGACATGGGAGGCGGTCTTGGACGAGTGACGAACCACCCCGATTACTATCTGAGCGATGGGAGCGTCTCCTTTTTGGTAGGTCTGATCTACCTCGTGGGCCCCAAGATCATCCAGCTGATAAGTGTGTGGCGGCCGTAAGACGGGGAAGACGCTCTTCAGAGTCCACAAATCGTTCTTCGACCGCGAGTCGGAGGTCTTTCACAAACTCTTTGCAAGCGCTGCAGAGGACGATCCTGAGGCTGGCACAGACGCGAGCCCCTTCACCCTCGATGTGAGACCCGACGAGTTCGAGAAGCTCTTATGGGTGTGGTATGATAGGCGAGTAATCGTCTCGGATATTGTCGAGCGAATTGGTTTATCGTTGGATCGCACAGGGACTATTCGTATCGGCAGCAAACCAAGGATAATTGGGTCACCATCCTCCGCCTCGCCACACGCTGGGAGTTCTCAAGAATCAGGGAACTGGCTATCCGAGAACTGGACGCCCTGGATTTACCCCCAGCGGAGAGAATCTCAATATACAACGAGCATGGAATTGACGGTGAACGACTCCTCTCACCATACGTAGAGCTTTGCAGGAGTCCCACAGTGCCATCAGAGGCAGAGGGACATCTCATGCAGATGGAAACGTTGATTCAAGTACTTCAAGCGCGCGAAGATGCCCATCGTAAAGCCGTCGAACTACGCCATGAAAGTCCAACAAGCGCAAGCCTTGAAGACGACGAATTGAAGGAGATCGTTTCAAAACATCTCAAGGGCTCGAACCCCCGGTCAAATGGTACATCCACGGGGCCGGGGGGTCAAGCCCCAGATTTTCATGGCGAGCGTGCCTACGGGACTACAGCAAATAGATCCACAATAACATTAGGGGAACCACAGGTCCCGGACAGGACTGCGCAATCTGCCAGCAAACCAGCACTTCATCCGGTAGGGGGACATTGTGCTGCGATGGAGTTGTCTCAGCTAAAGCATACCGATAGAACAATCCTCAGACGAGCAGGGGGAAGGAGGGAGGGAGCAAGAACCCGCGCGAAAAGGCGGGGGAGGGAAGCGAAGACAAGAGGAAGAAGTAGGAGCAACACAGAGCACGGAAACCATCATTGAACTCTTTTGGCAGCAAATTTGTATGTTCGAGTCAGCTTCAATTCCTCGTTACTGCCTCACTAACACTGCTGCACAGTGGGGCAACTAACCTCCGTGCCTTTGGCTCACTATGTGCCAATCTGGACACTCGACATCGTGTATTTTTTCATTGCTTGTATCGTATTCGTCGTCGTACTATTTGTATAACTTTGAATGTCGTTTTGGAATCACAGTCAACGTGTAGTCTGCAGAGGCGACTGACAGAGGCGAGCACTGGGTGCATCAGAAAAATAACTCGCGAACTCTGGCGTATATGGGGTAGCACTGCAGCTGTTCTATAATGCATGATGCATGGCGCGACGCTCGACCGGGACCAACTATTTTAGTGAGCTAGGTGGAATGTTCCTACGCATATTTGCAACACACACCTCTCCTTGCGCTCACTCGTTTTTCTGGTCGCTGTCTGCCGCTTTTCTGCCCCAGACCACTTCCGACCACCGTATCGCTTCGGTAGACTGCTTCTGCCCCTCGCCTTGGCCGTGTACTCGAGCGAGGCTTTTGAGTCTATTTATTTCCTCGCCAGTGATCGGCACGCCTGAGCGAAGTTGCTGGGCGAGGTCTTCCAAGATTGTCACTTGCGCATGGTAACGAGCGCGGTCTTCCTTTTCAGTAGTTCTTTGCCAGAGCAGATGGATTGACACGGAGGTCAGAGCAGTGGAGTACAAGATGTGAGGCAAGTACGGTATGTGCATAGTCGAAGGTAATAAAGGGTAAGGGAAACAGGTGGGTCAGTCGAACGGACCCCCTCGGCCCGATGACCTAATAACGGGTGCACTCTCTCTTTTAACTGCTGGATGGACTCTACGCCAATGATTCCGAAAGATGCGCAACATTAACAGATCTAAAGAACGACCACTATCCCACATCAGCTGGCAGCGGTAGATATCGATGATCGTTTCTTTTTCTTCGACTTTAACCCAGTCAATCTGGTAACAATCAATAAACGAACTCGAACTCACGTGGGCTTTCGTCTTCGTGGAGGTGTTGCTGGTGGTTGGTTTAGACTGTTGGAATGGGTTCAAAATCTCTCGAAGTGCTTCATCCCGGGAGACAGGTTTTCCATCAATCTGAACTCCCTCCGTGAGCAGAACAAACCCATCTTCCCGCCCGCCCGGGGGTGTCAACCGAAGGATAGCGTCCTGTTTACGCCCAGTAAATCGATACGCGTTGCGTTCCAGCGTAAACTCCACCCGAGGGTTAAACAACGAGTAATTCTCCACCACGGTCGTGTCCAACGACGGCAACACTGTCGCTCGACGATAGTTTGCTGGGACAGATCCAGGGAATAACCAGAGCTTCCGAACATGCGATCGTCTCACATTGATGAGTCGGAGGGCGACGACGGACCCAATACCGATGTGGAGGCACGCGAGTGCGAGCCGCTGGTTAGCAGGTCGAAGCTCTGATTTTGGTGGTGCCCCTTCCTCGTCACCTGGGACTTCATATGTCCAATACCGCCAGGCCAGAGCGACCCCTGCACCTCTGTGTATGACATGTATTTAATTGAGCCCTGACACGCGAATCTGAGAAAGCACGAACGTGAAAACCGCATCCAGAAAGAGGAACAGCCAGTTTAATTGTATCGGCAGGGGTGGGTTAGAGAGCTCGTAAAATGGCACGGAGGTGATTTTATCGAGCACTTCAGACTCGGGGGTCTTGAATGCTCCTTTTACTCTGCTGGACAGCGACATTTGACGACCGTGGGGCACCCCGCGACAGCACCTGGCGAGTGGGGGCCTCAACGATTGCCGACGAACGGTGCCAGAGAAATAGACCGAAGACCACCGGCACAGGCTCGCCATCGAGAGCCACAATTCGCGTTACTTGACCGAGTACAAGACGAATGTATCCCAGACCTGAGAGTCTTTCAAAGTATTCCGATCACGTGAACCACTATATTATTGAGAACAGTGAAAAGTACTCACTTGAAACATTTGAACAACATAGGTTCGTCTCCAAACTACACATGTGCCAACCAGTTACTGCGTTTGAGACGCATGAAGATATGTACCTTAATATGCGTCGATGAAAGAGAACTACTTTGAGCTGTGAGACCCTCATAGAGTAGTTTACAGCGTGCTCCATGGTACCTCGGAGTCGTTTCGTTGAGGAGATGAAGTGTGTATGAACCAGCCAAATTCACAATCAATCTTGTCATTGTCGCTGACGATGGACAGCGAGGTTGATCCACTCTCCTCCGGTCCAAGCGACTGGGGTCTCGTTGACGAAACTATTCCATCTCCCGTTCTCTCACCAAGACCACTGGCAAGTCAATTGACGAATCATGGCCGAATCAGCTTTCACGGAATCCTGGCTCAGCGGCCCTCAAGGAACTCAATTCTTCACCCGAACATACCGTCCTTCGTCCCCCGCCAAAGCCGTAGTCGTGTTCGCTCACGGTTTCGCAGAGCACATCGCGCGCTATGAACACGTCTTTCCAACTTGGTCTTCACGCGGAATTGCTGTTTTTGCCTACGACCAGCGAGGCTTCGGGCGGACCGCGCAGGATGAACAGAACAAGAGCAAGGACAGCGCGTACGCAAAGACGAGCTGGAAGGAACAATTAGAGGACATTGAATGGGCCGTTCAACACGTCAAGCAGCAGTTCACTGGCGTGCCTGTGTTTTTGTACGGTCACTCGATGGTAGGTCTCGCATTCCTCGTCAATTCTACGATCAAACATGTGGTCATTAGGGTGGCGCGTTGGTCCTCGCATTTCCTACGCGCGCGCAGGCGCCGCCGTCCAAGGAGGGTGTATCAAACATCTCTGGGGTCATCTCTACCAGCCCGCTCATTTTACAGGCCAAGCCCGCTGGTAAAGCCGCACGCTGGATTGGCGGCAAAGCGAGTCGAATCGCTCCTTCTCTCTTGATTCCCGCCCCGTTGGACGTCAAGGTAGGCCATTACGTGTTGTCAATATGTGCGCTAGGATTGAGCGACGCAGGTATTATCCCATGATGACGTCGTCAACGAATCATACTTGAATGACCCGCTCGTCAAACTATATGGTTCACTCCGAGGGTTGAGTGACATGTTGGATGGTGTAGGAGTCTCTCGTTGATATCGATGTCGGTTGTGTAACGCCAACTGTTTTCAGGGGGAAAGGCTCCTAGCCAAGGACTATGCGCAGTGGCCGAAACAGTTACCCGTCCGTACTTCCCGTTTGTACACCAGATTCTATGCTGAGTCTGAGACAGGTTTTGCTTCTCCATGGCACAGAAGACCAGGTAGATTTCAGGTGTTTGTCGACTTCCAACTCGTCGTGACTAGTGATGTGGCCCTTTAGATCACGTCATTTAAGGCCACTGAGAAGTTCCATGGGCTGCTTCCAGCGGAAGACAAAACATTCTCCCCATACACGGTACGTTTATTTCCATACGCCGACATAAGTCTCACTAACCTCTGTAAAGAACGGGTTTCACGAGTTGCACAACGAACCTGGAGGAGTAAAAGAGAAGTTATTCGAGGAGTGTATCGCTTGGGTAGAAGCCCGTCTCTCTTCCGGGCATACTTCGAAACTATGACTGGGCGACTACGTGTAATCAAAGCGACCATGGTCTCTAAAGCAATTATGATGTTCGTGGACGCGTATTCTAATAGCCCGCTGCTCCCGGTGCAGCATCTCCCTCCCGCTTCAACCTTAGTAACACCTCCTTGAACCGAGTGAGGTCGGTGGTACCGGCGCCAGTCCGGGCAATGGTTTTGCTTTGTGAGTTCTGGAGTTCAATGGTGTTACAGATCCGCTCCCAAGTGGTCCCCTTTGTGAGCGACGATTGAAGGTTCTCGAGGTAATCCGCCTCTTGGTTCCTATTGCCATTTACATACCATCAACGATCCATTCGACGGGACGACAGAAAAATGATGTACTTGTTTTCCCGGATCGATCGCTCCTTTTTGGCAGTGTACTCCTCGTAGAATTGATCGATGGCAGCCTCTGCCTTGGAGATGGTCTCCTGACGTTTTGCTTTACTCGCCTCGTCTCGCTGCCTGATTTCCTCCGCTTGTTTCTCGCGCCATTCCCTGTTCCAGGGCGTGATTGAGTGTGTGCCCGTGGACGTGCAAAACGTTAGGACAGTACGTTGTCTGACTTACTTGATTACATCGGGTTCGTCTTCCTGGATCTGTTGGTTAAGAATGGGCGTCGAGGAGAACGCGGAAGGCTGAGGGCGCGGAGCGAACGGAGGGGCGGCTCCAAACGTAGGCTGTGCAGGCGGAGGAGGCGATGCACTCTGTAAAACGTCGTGCCCATCAGCACCCATCGACATACAACCCTCGCACGGCGTCGTACAATCGGAACAAAAGACGTACGTGGCCGACATCGAGCTCAGGGAATTGATCCTCAAACTTTTCTATTTCGTCGTCGCCAGTCACCTTGACGTCGGTGAAGCTCTGCCGCGGTGGGCTGCCGAAGTTGTCGAAGGAGAAAGTAGAGGGTGGGGCTGGGGCGGGTACGGCTGAGAAGGAGGGCAAGTCACCTTCTCCATCGAGAGAGATGTCTGGGAAGGCAGACGCAGCACGGTCAAAGTCAAAATCGTCGTCCATGGTCGATGGCAGAAACGCAGCTCGTCGTCGCTGTATTACCCGAACAGCACAGAGTCACGTGATGTCATTTCAGATCAATGATACGGTCACCGTACAATATATACAGTATCTTACACTGGCACAAAAGGCAGCTCGTATAGTCAGATAGTCACCATTCGACGGACTGCTCTGCGCCATCTCCTTGGACAAACAGACGGTACTGTCTTGCGTCCTCGCCATGGACTTTACCTAATAACTCCTCCCACTCTGGTGACAGCGACCACCTCTGTAAGTCATCAAGTTCGCAAAAAGAGTTACTAGGATCTGATATTTACTCTCTGAGTCGCGGAACGCTGTTCTGTTGCAGACCTCCAATGTTGAGTCGCTCGTGATGCAGATTGTCGTACGCAACCTGAGGGACCTCTTTGACGCGAGTCCGCGTTTATGTTTACGTTACAGTCTGAGTGACCGACGCAAGGACTGATTAATCGAACTCAGCATGTAGCCACCGCGGTATGCATAGCACATACACGTCAGTGTCTTTCCCGCAGAGTTGAGGCCTTTCGCTGTCAGATTCTGCACGAAACGCGTGAGCAACAAGAAACGAGTGGGTATCTGGCAGACCTCAGGAACATGCGCAAAGTGAGCCTTGAAGCTTGAGGGTCGAGATCTGCGTATAATTAACACAGACCCGCGTAAGTAGTGCTTCAGGTGTGCTGCGTTCATCTTGGACGTTTTTTCCGTTCACAGTTGACCCTATAAACTCAACTAATGCTTTGTGTATCGACTCTTCCTTTCTATAAGGTGCGAGAGCGACGTAAGGGGGAGTATTTTCTGGTCCAGACATGGCATATGATAGATGGATGAATGGTACGCACGGCGGCCAGCTGAAGACCTTTGCGAGCGTGCTTCCAAGCAGCGATACCATCCTCGGTTTTTCGCCTAAGGTCACCGGACCGATCCTGTCGCAAGATACGTTTGACATCCACTTTCGCTCTCTCTGTCCGTCTGAGATACTTCTTCAAATCCTGGATCATGGATCCATGGCCACCTTTCTCGTTCCATGCGTTGAACTGACTAGTGGTTGGCTTGAGCACTGCCTCGTCAGGGACAAGGGGGCTCCCCCAAGCCAAGACCCAAGTGTTGGTACGCAAGTACCCCTGAACGGGGAGGGGAACGACAACTGTGGAATACGTTCGGGTGGTCGCCAGCATGCGGTACCGTGCTCGCTCGAGCCAAGGGGTAGCTGGGGCACATCCATGTTGAGCTACGGTGAGCTACGAGTTCGGCGTTCGCTATGTGATTGCCGTTGGTGGGGTCAGGTATCTCTAGCGGGCTCTGGTCCAGATGAAATATAGACATTTGCTCGTTCTCGCTCGCGGAACTGGCGGTAATCGAGGATGGCGTAGTGCCGTTGACCGATTTCTGGGACTCGTGGTTCTTGAAGGCGTTGAGGAAGCAATGCATAGTCTGTTTCGATCCCGGGTGTTCTCTAATAGCACTCGTCGACGTAAGAGTTGGATAGACCTTCTTCTGCTACATTAAATGATCAGAATGTCCCCAGAAACAACATTCGTGCCATTCATGAGTACTTGAGTACTTGAAGGGTATGGACACCCCCTGCACCCGAGGATCGTCGCCCTTCCTCATCTTCCACCCATGCCAATCACGGTCCACCACTCCAATCAGACCACAATCCCGAGTCCCACGTCCGATCATCAGGTACAGGCGGGCCTTGGAGAGGGCAGGTGCCCGTCGTTCCACCATCCATTCCGAAGTGACTTCCGGGATGATCTCCAGGTTCGCCAAGCGTACCATACACGTGATGGTGACGTCGAGCGTGTTGTTTATGATGCACAAGTATGTCAGTTGCGAGATGCGATTCAACGTGAGTCGCTCAAGGTCGAGCCTGACGCGCTCACGAAGCAAGCGAGCTCGTCGTCGTTGATGGGAACGTCCGCAAACTCGAGTTCAGTGAAGCAACAGGATGGCGCGGCCAATGGGAGGGTGTAGTTGATGGGAGGAAGGACGCTCAGGATGAAAGACGCTTCAACGATGGCCATGTAGCGACGCAAGACACTAATTGAGCCATGCTGAGGGTACGTGACCTGCCTCTGATACTTCAAGCTTCTTTAGCCCACGAAGCGCACCCGCGAGGTCGTCCGGTGGAACGACTAGGTCCTTTCCCGGATTAAGACACAACGTCTGCTCGTTTTCGGCGACATGTAGGATGGACAAGAAAACTTTACCAAACTGTAAGCGACGGAAGTCACTCCGCTGTAACCGCAACCTGGCTAGGAACATTTGGCGAGGGATGGCCCGGAGGAAGCACTGGAAATGGGTACCAGGTCGGGTGTTTCTCCAAGTAGCCTACGAGAGGTACTTGACACCAAGGCCAAGACTAGAGCACGCAACGAGTCCGTTCGCAAAAGCTGGCTATTCCAGGAGGATGTCCCAATTGGCTCTCTTCTGAGCAAAAATCGATCAACAGCACGTCGAGCGCACACGTCCATTCTCGACATACCAAAGCAGAGGAAAGATGTCCTGCCGCCAACTGCGATGTGTCGGTGGAAGGCGCAAGTTTTCGAAGATAAGGAGGACGTCAATGGGAAGGGAGATGGTTCTGCGTTTGCTCGTAGGGACGATCAGCAAGACGCGCACGACTTGACCGAGTGTCGCAGAATACGCGGGTCATCATGGCGCGTCGCAGATATGAACTGGGGAATGAGACGGACACGCTCTGCGTATTTTCCGTCAGCAGTTGACCAAATTCGAAAATGGTGCTACTAGAGCTTTCTGGGGATCCAGCTTCGCTGAGTACAAGTTCCCCGCAGACTTTCGCTATTCTAGAAATGGTCTGCAAATGAGCCGAGTGTTGATCCGCAATAAATACTATGTTGCAGATTGGGAGTGAGGGAGTGTTCTGCCTGTTCTGGAACTCAGAAGAAGTATGGCTGACGACGGAAAGTGAGGATGATCAGGATGTAACTCGCTGAGAGATCACGACGTTTGATTAACAAGCCTGAACAGTTCATACAAAGAAAACCTTCGTACCCATGCCTTGCGGTGCTTGGGAGTGATGTCGTTGCCACACAGCAAGGTAATACGAATGGTCGAAAATTGGCGCTAAGCCCCATTGTCGAAGAGGACGTATAGCACAGTTTCCCCCGATTGTGACTCGGAGTTCGAACGCAGCGAGACCTCCCAATCATATTCGCTTTTCCAACAGTCATAGGCGGTCATGATGGCTCTCCCTTGCTCAATAACGCCAGAGATGCTGTCGTAAACAAGGTGTGATTGACCTGGCATGAATTCTCTCGAATATTGTCCCGACTGGGTGGTACCACTTTAGTTGTCCCTATGCAGTGTTCTAGTTCAGCTGCAGAAGATAAGAGTAGTATGGTTACTAGGAGCGGGGGACCAGGGGTAAGTGAGATGGCGGTACCCTCCGTGGATGGACAGTACTGTACTGTACCTGGCGAGATATTTGGCTTACTAGTAAGTCGTGGTCGTGGTCTTTGGAGAACTCGACGCGGATGCTGTGGATTTGGGTGAATGGTAGTGATATAAAAGGGGGAGGAGAACGTCCGTGTTGGGGCGACGGATTGATCGGAGGTGGACTGGATCCCGTGCAGGCGCGTCGTGGTGGTGTATGCGTTCGAGTTTTCAACCACACTTTCGTCGAAGGTGTCGTAAATTGTGCGACTATATCTTCAGTAAACTAGTGCACGACTAGGTCGTCATGTCGTTCCCTCGCCGCATTGACCGAATAGCGTGCAGCCCTGGGGTAGGTGTGCTCTGTCTGATCCAGTCGGAGCAGTCCCCCTTTTCGGACATGCGATCACGTGACTCGCTTATATCAACGGGAGACGTCCAACAAGACGTTTGACTTGGAATATGACCAGGCAATTGGCAAGATGAAAGAAACAGGTGAGTGAACATTGCAAATCAGATGCGACATGAATTAACGTGTGGACCCTGGTTCTACGTAAATTAGCTGATAGTCTAAAAGAGCGACCTCTGGAGCTGCTAGGCAAGTGGTTCCCACCCTCGCAATGTCCATTTGGGTGTCTCTCGAGGGTCTGGAGGCGTAGGCACGAACGTATATCATCTGTTTGCAATGATTCCGGATTGCCAGCGCGTATTGTGCCTATCTTTACTCAATATGCCACGATCCCGGAAAAACGCAGTCGACACACGGTGCAAAGATGCCATCAGGCTTCATTCCATCCCAGTTGGCCCAGCAGTTCTCGTGCAAGGACTAAAATTGTCTAGACCATCTCAGGTGCGAAGCACTGGCTGCCCAGACGATCCCTGACTATGTTTACCTGCCATAAGACTGAGTCCATCCTCCCTTGCTCACCTTGTGCTTCTTTGTACTTTGTTTCCCCCCGCTGGCCCAGTTCCTCTGCAAACGAGCAATGGTGTCTACGCTGAACATCTGTGGACACGAGATTCCCCGTCCACTGCAGAAGCACCTCGTGATATCTCTGACGACGCTCACGATCTTCTTCACCGCTTTCCTGCTCTTCCTTTTGGTCGGACTGTCGCTGACAATCATACCTTCGATATACATCATCGAGGTGTCTGCGTGGGATTCGTTGACCCCTGTCTCGAATGCGGCCACAAACCTCTACTTTGGTGTATGGGGCGTTTGTGCGACCAAGCGAGTAGACCCATCCCACGTTGTTCCCATCCACTGGGCACTAACCCTTTTCGCAGCGCGTTCGACTCGACCGTGGCGCAAGGTGAATGCTACGGTCCGCAGCTCGGTTACACGATCCCGACGAATTTTCTCAGTGACGCCGGACTGTCGACAGAGCTCGCAAACGTGGCGGAGACGGGCCTGTTGGTGCTCCTCTCACTTCACCTCGTCGCGGCGGGGCTCTCGACCATCATCCTTGTCCTCTCCTTGTTCTTGCATTCACACGCCGTCGCCATCATTGCGCTCATCATCACCGTCGTAGCAGCGATCATTGGGAGCGTCGTGTTCGCGGCGGACGTGGCCCTCGTGATCGAAGTTAGGAACAATATCAATTCATTGTTTTCGGGTGCGGATTTCAACGTGCAGTTTGGGAATGCGGTGTGGATGATTCTGTCGGCGATGGTTCTGACGTGGGCTGCTGTGGTGGTGTTGTCTGTGAGAGCGTGCTATTGCTGTGGAGTGCGACGGTGAGTTTTTGAGCAGTGGGTTCTCTCTGTTTGCAGGCGGTGTTGACGTGTGTCGGTGATTTCAGTCCAAAGGTGACTCCATCTGAGACGTTGGAGAAGTTACCTTTGTAGGTTTATGAGTTGGTGAATGTTTTGAGTGACGGATCCGACGAATTGTATGATTTATTGTATTTTTTTTAATTCATTAAGAGCAACTGCATTAATCGCGCGCGTCCAAGTCTCACTAGTCTGAGTGATTGCCACATACGTTGATGGTATTGGGTATCAATTATGCGGAGTGCTACCACCTTGGCTAACGCTACAGTAGAATGTCCAAATAAGTCTGTGTGACAATGCCGACCGCTGATCATATAGCAGCAAGAACGCCACTCGCGAGGACGAGACCCCCAAAGACAGAGAGCGGGCTAACCGCCGAACCGAGCGCAGCATTGGTGTTCTAAAGAGGTCGTCGGTCAGCATCATATACGATCGGGATGGAAGGGGACGACTGACGAGCTGCTGTGCGCTCGATGCGGCGGGGCATCCGTTCTGACATCCAAGGTTGAGGTTGTTCGCAATGACGGATGCGAGACTGGAGTCTATGGGGGCTGGCTCTGGTTCTGGGACGGGGGAGGAGACGACTAGATGGAGGTTGTTAGACAGATAATCAGTTTTTTTGAGATGGAGGAAGTGACCTAGTGCAGCGATGGCAAGGAGAGTGATCCAGAAGCAAAAGATGGTACGGGTGGAGTACATGATGATAAGGATTGACCGTGATCAGGGTGAAAGCTCAATCAATGAGGGGGGATCGTTTTTTTGTGGGGGGCTGGCTACATGGTGCTGGCGACTTTCTTATAGCAGTCCAGGAATGGGACTTGCTTTCATCCGAAAATGGAAGGTGTTGCATGCATGAGTTATACAAGGTCGCTCAACTGACACGGCACATATCGTACACACAGAATAATGCACTACTTGTTCTCTGGTCGCTACCCCGACGGAGTCCTACCTTTCTACTTGGATGCGCAAGTGCAAGCCTGGCCTTGTGTGGTGCACGCGCAGTTTTCACCAGAACCGCGGCAGTCACACTGTACGTATGACCTGTCAACTTGAGTTCGGTGCGGAAAGGGGAAAAAAGGGGTACCTTGGTTGAGTGAGGGGCATTCACGCATGGGCCGCAGTTACACTTTCCCTTTGGACAAGTGCATTCGGTCCCAGAGAGCCCACAGGCGCTGAGCACGGTCAGGTTGACACTGTGAAAGACACGTTGTCGAGAACGTACCCGCAGTTGCTCTGGCATGTACAGTCACTTGGTGTAGTCATGGTCGTCGAGTGATGAGGAGTTAGGAGCTCGCTGCAGCGGTCGAATGATTCCCACGGTAAGATCACTTCGATCACGATGAACTCGTATCCCGTCGAGTTGTTGGCGCAGCTCTCCCCCGTCATGTTCGTCGCCGGCCTCGGTGTCAGTGCCAACCAAATCCAAAACACCGCACAGCAAACTCCTTCTCAATCACCACCACCACCACCACCGCCCCCAAAGACCCAGGATCCGTTTGCTCTCCTCGTCTCCCGTCTCCGCGATACCCTTCACTCCCAACTTCCCCCCTCCATATGGGCACCACAGCGAACCAAGTCCTTCCAGATGGTCCTCGTCGAGAAAAACATCCGCTTCCCGCCCCGTAAACTCGTCCCGCCCGAAGACCCCTCCTACTCGTCCGCCCATTCACCGCTGTCCCCACTGACTCCTTCCTCCCCGCTCTACCCCGACGGCTTGATAGCCCCGATATGGATTCGCAAACATACCGCCTTTCTCCCGAGCGTATTTGTCCTCTTCTTGCGCATGTTCGAGGCGCCAAGTGTCACACTGCGTTCACCGCTCGATGCACCTGACGCAGACCACGAACGCGATCGCGTGGAAGAGGAGCGGAAAAAGGATTCAGAGCTGAGCGCAGAGATTGCGCAGCGAAAAAAGTCCACGAACGAACGAAACATCAAGCTGACGGTCGTCTTGTTGGCCAGCAGACGGATGCTCGGTATGTCTCCCGTCCACGTCTCCTCGCTGTACCAGCGTGTGACGACCGTCAGACGATCCGTCGCTTGACGGTCGCCTATCTTATATTCGAAGGCAAAGTGGACTGGATTCTAGGGCGGCGCTGTTTGTCTTGAGTCCCGTCAGTCCAGCGGAACTGGATGAGTTTGTTCGGAGGTGGGTTCGCGCTGTGCCTCCTTTTTCGTTTCCTCGGCTGACTCGGTCAGCTTGCAAGACGCGTTGTACGAGCCCGCCGTGGAATACTACACTTCTCACTCGAAACGGGTCCGTCGAAAGCGCAATCGACACTCACAAGCGTCGTCCTATAACCCACCGCCCCTGATTCCTGTCGGCGTTGCAAGCCCACGCCCGCTTCGCCCCGAAGGTTGGACCGTCCGATACGAATACAAGATGGCATGCTTTGCAGAATTCAGAGGTGAAGACGAAGTGGCGCTCAAGTGTGTCAGACGCCTTCACGCTCTAACCTTTCTCTGACATCATCTAGACATTACCAGGATGCGTATACGACCCTGATGATCATGTTCGGGTCCACTGCCATCTTGCCCCCTCGCACTAAGCGATGGGCAGAAGCCAAGGTGCTCGCAGATACCATCAACTTCAAAGTGAGACTCACAGTCGGGAACAAACGTCGCAAAGTGCTCATGCGCGTTCTCAGATCACAAAGCTCTACCTCTACAACAATGAGCACGCGCTCGCGCTGTCGCATCACAACCTCCATATGCGCCGTTTCGCCGACTTTTCGCGTGGTTGGGGCATCGGCGAGGAGACGTTCGAGTATTGGAGCTGGATGGCACGGCAGTGAGTCTCATCATATCAGGTCCTGTGGGTGTTCTCCTCACGGACTCCCAGACACCGCGTGCTCGCAGAACTTCTCGAGCAGGGCTCCCGTTCTGCACTCACGTTTCCAACGCACGCCCCACTCACGCGGGCGTCGAGTGCGCCGGTCGGTCTGGGTGGTGCACCACTCGACATGGACAGCGTCCGGACACTGGGACTGAATCCCAGCCATGCACTACAACATCCTGGTCATTACTATTACATGGCGGCGCGCTGTACAGAAGCCAGACGCGAGCGGTTTTTGGCGAGCGAAGGCGCGTCGCAGGGGGGGAATGCGGCGCCTGGGTTTGCCAACGAAAAAAAAGTGGATCACTTGACGATCGTTTTGGAGGTATCCGTCGATTTTCGACCGGGTGTGCGTTTGATTGACGTTGCGTTTGTGCTTGGTGGCAGCTCTACACGAAATCGTACGAGCTTTTCAAAAGGTATAGTTCGACAGCAAGTCAAGGAAGATTGACGCTGTGGATTGCGTGTCGCATTGCAAATACGTATCATCAATCTGGTAAATTCGAGTTGGCCATTCGGTGCGCACGCTTGGATTTTTTTTTTCCGTGGCTGGATAGGTGAAACTGATGGGTCATAGGTTCTTTGAACGGATCGCCAAGACGTACCGGCGAGAAAAGTGGAATGCGATGCTCCGTCCACTGTTTCCCACTTGGTATGCCTGTGTGAAGAGGTTGGGCGACGTGGAGCTGACGGTAAAGTTGTTGGTAGAGATGATCGGATATGGTGCGTATATGGGTGATTTCGTTGTCAAATACTGATCCCTGTATTGTCGGAAACAGGGGACATTGACGAGCCGGGGACGTTGGAAGACGATCTATTGGCACTTCTTGAGGTGTGATGTGATTCACTTTTCAGCGAAATCCCCACTCATTCTCGAGCGTTAGAGCTCTGTTCCATTTTCTACAGACGACGTCTTGGTCGTCGACCTCAAAGAGTCTGAGCCCATTTGTATGCGCTAGGACAGTCATCTCTGTGGGCGGTATTGACATCTTGTGCAGTAAACACCTCGGTGGTCTTTTGGAGACCCGACGTCCGAGTGGGCGAAGAAGTTGCTTTCCAAATCTCGCTGGCTTTACCGTCAGACGCCACGCTCTCTACGCTCCCGATCCACTCGATATCAATCTTGTTCTCGGAAGGGTATATGCCCATCATCATCCACCACGATGCGTCTACACATTCGGAATCGGTGCGGCTCGTGCCGCTAGGTCAGATAGGGGGAGAGAAGCCCGTCGAGGTAGGGGCACATCTGAGGTGGCGACCTGGGGACCAGATCATCTTGACTGGAACACTTGCCTCGGATACGCCTGGTGTATTTAGCGTACGTGTTTTCCTATTCCTTTTCTCACGATGACTGGATCGATGGCGTAGGTCTCGAACATTGTGGTGACGCTCAAGGAAGGGAGTTGGACGATCGAGGTACTTCACGAACCTTGTGCGTCGCGCGAATCGAGCGTCGCAGTCCCTCGATGGTTGAGTTCGCTGCGACCCGTGTCCTTTATCCCCGTGACGAGGGACAACTTTTCGAGCGTCATGTGAGTGCGCTCGTCACTCTTGGTTCCACCCTGTGCATGACACATTTTCATCAGTGTTCGTCATCGTCCGCATCAACTTTCGATCTCGTTTTTGCACCACGAGCCAGCGCTATTGGACGAGGCATACTCGATCGCGGTGGAGATTACCAACACGGACGACAGGGCGCTGGACGTGGTCGTCGACGTGTTGTTGCAGCCGACCGAGGTGGACACGGCAGGTGCGTTCACCCCGACGCGCACTTTTTGGTTCATTTGCTCACTGTTGACGCTCACGCCGATAGTGCAATCCATCACCTTTGACGATCAAAAATCGTCGGGACTGATCAAAGGTATTCAGTTTGGGACGGTCAAGCCGGGTGTATCGATCGTCAAGACGTTGGTGTTGATGAGCAGTGGGGCACCAGGGGATCGGACGATCGATGTGTCTGTTCAGTCGAGTACGTCAATCCCATCCCAAGCCCTAGCCCGAGCGCCATCGCCGTCGGAGACGTTGGATGGCACGCAGAACCATGACCGAGAGGAGATCCTACGGACGTTGTTGATCCCGACCTCGAGTGCATTCGTGGTGCGCCAAGACGTGACGTACCAGCGATGTCTCGAACCCCCGCCGGCGATCGCGGACCTGTCCGTGTATGAAGGCGAGCATTGGGTAGGGTGCGTGGGCGGGGAGGCGGTAGTGACGACGGTAGTAGAGTGTGCGGTGCCGTGTGGGGTGGAGGTGGTGAAGGTGACATTGCGTCGAGTGGTGCGTGCTTTCTCGATGTGATTTTTTTAGGGGTGTCTGACTGAATGGTGTAGGAGAGTCGAAACGCAAGGGTGGTCGATACGGCACTGGAAGACGGCGTGGAGGGGGTATTTCCCGGTGGTCAGTATCTCGCAATGTCTTGACGTTGTCCACCTCTGACGATGTTTTCTGCAGAATATCTCACCGGGGACGAATTTTCGGATATTTGTCGTGTTGGGTTGGCCCAAATCGAGGACGATGGTGATGCTGTACCCGGACCGGGGGAATACGTGTTGACGTGGAAAAGGCAAGAATTATATTCAGTCATCATCGGTCTAAAGACACGTGTCTCACAACGCCACGGATACAGGATGCTATCCCCCGGTCAGTACGGCCCGTGCTCATCGACAGTCATCCCGCTCCCGCTCCTCCGTCCGCCACGAGAAGCACTGGTCGCGGTGCTCAGCGTCCCGCCCATTGCCAACCTGCACGTGCCTGCACCGATGCATTTGACGGTCCGAAACCACCACGGGAGCCGGTCGGCGGTGATTAGCGTGTCGCTGGACCCACAGCCATCGGATGGGTTCGTGGTCGCGGGGTTGAGGAGTGGACGGTTACCATTGGTGTTACCGGGTGGGGAGGAGAGTGTGACGTGGAATATGATACCGATCGAGTGTGGGTATGTCAAAGTGCCGCGGGTGAAGGTGGTAGATCATCGGGGTGAAGAGGGTGCTGCAGGGAGGGAGGGTGAGGGTGAGGGTGATGTGGTGGATGTGCGATTTGAGGGGAGGAGGAGAGGGGAGGAGGAGGCACACACGATATTGGTGTTACCGGTGCCGTAGAGTATTTGGGTGTATTTTATTCTCGACTTCGGGTAATAATTGAAAGTCCGATGGGAGTTGGCCAAGGGAATGGTCAATTTGCCAAGATGCCAAGTGTGAACTATCAAGATGGGCAAGGACGGATGCCTGCTCTTCCTCTTCCTCCTCCTTGGCCAAGTTATGGCCCAGTCTCAGAACGACACTTATCTTCAGGATCCAATCCTCAAATACCGTCCCCCCTTTGCCCAATCTCTCCCCGTACAGATACTCATCACCGGCATCTCTCTCACTCTCGCAGCCATCCTCTTGCTCCACCTCATCTTCACCGCACAGTATCACTGGCCCCTCGCACGCACCAACTACGTCCTCCAGATCACCGGCGTAACCACCCTCCTCATATCCATCGCCGCCACCATCTATGTCATCTTTTCCACCACCGTGCAACAGAGCCAGCACTGGCCCTACATGCTCAGCTATCTCGCCATCGAAATGCCCAACACAAACTACACTACCATCTCGACTGACCCCACCCTCTTCTACCAGCACAGATGGACCCCCCCTCAGAGTGCCACCTGGGTCGTCATGAATGCCACCACCTCGGTCATCGTCCAGGTCCGTACCCCCCATCACTTCCTATGCGTTCTCACACCTCTACCCCCTCCCAACAGATCACACACATCCATTTTCTCACCCTCCTCTTTCCCTCCGATCTGGAGGCCAGACTCATTTTCGGTCTTCTTGGTATGTCTGTCGGTACCTGACTAGTTGACCGACTTCCCACACTGATACCAAATCAGGCCCGCTCGCCATCATTTCCGCCGTCATGCAGCTCCTGCCCGTCATTTGTGGCACCAGCGTTGCTGGGATTGCAGTAGATACCCGCAATGTCTGCAACGCCGCGCTCTCACTACTCTTTACCTCCTTTCTCATCATCTGGGGTTTCTTTGTCAACCGGCGCCAGGCTTGGCGCACTGATGGCGGAACGGCCGCTTTTGGTGCGGGCGCCATCATCCTCGCCTTGATCTCTGCCTCTCTCAATTTTGTCTACATCCCACGACAGGATCAGTATGCGTGGATGCCCAAACTCTTGTGGGCCATCACCCTCTGGCAGAGCTTCCTCGGCTGGTGGTGGTGGGTCGGCGCAGGCATGGGCGTACGCGAAATCGAAGAGCTCCTCCAGCGTGAAAAGAAGCGTCAGCAAAAGCGCATTCTGCGCGCCCAACGGCATAAAGAACACCGCGAAAAGGCGAAATCGGTCTGGAAGGGTGTCACAGACGCGTTTAAACCGAGCACCAAGGCCGACGCGCCGTCTGGAGACGCACCCGCACCCGATATGGCGCGCTCGCCGTCTCGGGACGCGTCGAGCGCATCGACGGTGACGGTGTTGGGCTGGTCAGCGTGGATGCACCCCATACAGATGGTGCAGCGGTGGTTTGCGCGGCTGCGGCATGCTCATCTCACCGCGGCGCATATCCAGGCGACCGAGCGCGCCGAACGTATTCAGCAGGTCTACAAGTGCGACGAAGAGTGGCGTTCCGACCGGGAATACCGAAAGCAGGTCGTGGGATGGGGACTGGGGAGTTATGGCTTGCGTGAGGCCCAGCGTGAGCGGCGGGAAGGGATGGAGATGGGGGAGCGGATACCCCGAGAGGAGGACGAGGAGGAACGGGAGGCCGTGGCGGTGGTGCAGGAAGCGGTACCTAACGGGTTGCGACATCGGGGTACCGAGACCCGCGCGGTACAAGAGACGGAAGAGTCGGCGGGATCATTGTGGTGGTGGGGCCCGCTTCGGCGGTGGCGTCTCAAGGACTCGACTACGTACCGGTGACGGAGCGCCCTCTTCATGGGTTGTATTTGCTATTCTATTTCTCTGTAATCTCTGGCATGTACGTACTACACACATGCGCGCTTTTT
>JBBPNO010000373.1:0-26566 GCA_038090915.1 Boletus eberwhitei
TGTGATCATGCTGTGCAAGTGTGGGAATAAAGGTACCAGTCACATGATTAGAAATATAAATATTCGTATAGCTGGTAAAAGCTAATAATAGTAGTGGTAGTTGAAGATTTATTCATATCTTCTTAATGAACTGTTGGATTTGTCTGAAACTTGGTAGAGAAGTAGGCCTTAGTATAGCCTTTCATATGATAATAAGAAAATTCTATGTTATCTATTCATGATCCCGCACGATTCTCATTTCGTGCAGGTCAGTGTAAGTATGCTTTCTTTCTATGGTGAATGTTTCGTAGGTATTGTTCTAACAACTATTTCATCAGAATTGCAACCTTGCCAAATAGATGGACTGATCAAGTCCTCTGTAAAGAATGGTTTAGAGAGACCTTTGTACCAACTGCTTTGACATGTCATGTCAATGACAAACCAATTGTTCTCAGTATCAATGGGCACAATTCCCATGAGACTGATAGTTTGAAGGCCCTTACATATGAACATGGCATTATCATCATTGGGTTTCCTTCGAAAACCACTCACAAAACACAGCCCCTTGATGTTGGGGTTTTCTCTTCAGTTGCACGCAAATGGACTGCACACTCTAGCCAGCAGGCAATCAAAGGTGTCAAAATCGACCATTACAATTTTATTCCTGAATATATGTCCATATGCCATGTTATGACACCTTTACTGATCCAAAAGTCCTTCAAATGCACTGGAATTTATCCATTCAATCCCAACATCTTCATGAACAAAGATTTCTCCCCCAGCCAAGCCACATCACAGGAAATTCACCTGCCACCCTCGTATCCATCATCAAGTAAGACTTTGACAAGCCAGGCCACCACTGACGCCAATGGTCGGGAGGACTTGCGTCCTGATAATGTTGATGAAGATCGGAACACAGTAGTAGAGGGTTGTTACATTGGAGATGACAAGAGTTCAAGCAGCGAAGGTGACTCAGGCATTGGAAGTGACTCAGTCTCAGATGAGTTCTATTGTTATGCGAAGCGTATCAAAGGAGTACTCGATACTAAACAACAACCTTAGGCAATACTCACGTAGAGACCGACGTCTAAGGTGTTGTGTTTCGCAAGTGACAAGGGTTGGTACTAAGGATATGCTAGTGATTACTAGCCTCGAAGAGACTTAAAGGTGGACTGAGGTTGAGACTTAATATACGCTTGTATTGCGTAGACCAAGAGTACCGTACATAGAGGGAACTACCTAGTATTTATAGGTAGAGAGAATGTGCACAGACCAGTGTGTTAAGTGCCAAAAAGGAAAAGAAAAGAATAGGAGAGAACATGATGGAATGATGATGATGTCATAGGAAGAATGATAGAGAACACGATGGAAAAAGGAATCACGTGTCATTGTGAGAGAAACGACAGAGAAGGTGATGGTCCTACTAGAGAAGTATGAGAAGAATGGCGTTAGAAGAAACTAGAAGTAAAAAGTGAACGCTAGAGACTGAGGTGTGTCTCCATGTTCATACATAAGAGAAATAGGAAATTAAGAGGATACGTGGATGAAGGAGTAAAATTGTAATATCTATTATGATGAGACGATGCTTGACAAAGGATCAAATAATTTGCTAACCTCAGCACTGATGCCTGAAACCACTGCACCACCATCTGAAACAATGCCATCAAATTCCTTTACTACTCCTATGATTCCATCTGTTTCTGCTTCACCAACTTCAAGTTCCACAATCCCATCCAACAAGCCAGCTTCAGCTACTATAATAATACCGGTATCCTTCTCTCAGTTCTCTGAGATGACATCAAAGAATATCTGGGCATACATTCTGGAGCTTCATTCTGAATGTGTGAAGATGACAGAAACCATCTTAACTCACTGTATGATGGCCAAGTCTGAGCTATCTACATGAAAAGAGCAACACATGAGTAAGAACAAGTCGAAGGAGTGGACGATGAAGTTTAAGGCACATTACATCTCACACCCAGACATGAAGGCTGTATTCAAGACGCAATGTCAAGCATGAGCAGAGAAGAAAGCAAAGAAAGCTGAAAAACAGGCACAGAAGAAGGTGGAAACTGAGGCAAGGACTGCGAGAATTGACCATGATGTTGTTCTCAAGACCTTTGACCTTCCACTGTCATCTTACAAGCGGAAGAATGACCTTATCACAATTGCACAGGCCCTTGTCATTCCAGTCTCAGAGAAGAAAAATACAATCACACAACTAATGGAAAATATCAAGTTGAAGATGGCCAAAGATCCCAGCCTTGCCACCAATCCTCGATTTTCAGCATTATTTGGTGAAAAACATTGTGGCCAAGGGTCAAAATGCAATGTGCAGTACCAAGACACCACCATTCCACTTTTGCTTGGTCCCACTGCAGGCCCACCATCCCAATCACTTCCCTATGCCACCCATCTCACTCCGAGTCCTCTAGATCAGCCATCTGACTATTACAACAGTGTGCCTGCATTACCCACATTACCCACCCTCCATCAGTCACTTCTGCCCAATCCTCCTGGTTTTCAATACTCTACCAATAGTTTACCACCTGAGCCTCCTCTGCAGGCAGTGCTCATTTGATACTGCACATTCACAAAGTAGTCAGCCTCACTAAATTTTTTATGCTCATAGAAACATGTAATGGTAGCTAGTACTCTACAATGTGGATTATTGTCTTTGTAACTTGAGTGCACACAGTACGACACTTCAGCCATGCTGAGCAATGCCGAGCGGAGTGTCAATACGGCAGGGTGTGACACAGTGTTATTTTTATGTGACATTCTGTGACTGGCTAAGTATGTGGGTGGCTAAGTATCTGGTAGCCAATAGTAATACAAAAGGTCACATGGAGTCGGCCCGCCTAAGGTCCGAAAACCGACTCCACAGTATGCCGCATCACATTCTCAGCGTTACCAAGACTTTACACAAGACGTGCACAGGCGCTTTTCTTTCCTTATCTATTTCGCTTTTCCCTCCCTACCACGACCCATACCGCACCACATAATGGGCATCATCTACGACGAGATCCCAGACAAACTTATCGAATGGATCGCGAAGCAAAATATGTTCTGGGTCGCCACCGCCGCGCTTAACGGTCACGTCAATGTCTCGCCCAAGGGATGTATTGAGAGTTTCCATATCCTGAATAAGAACTGCGTTTGGTATGAGGATATCACTGGTAGCGGTGAGTCCATCCGCCCACTGCACCTATTTACTGGCTACACTCTACCCCCGGGTCTGCGACTGATACCGACTTGCTAGGTATCGAGACCATTGCGCACATGCGTGAGCCCGGAAATGCTAGGATTACAATCTTGTTCCATGCCTTTGAGGGTGCGCCACGGATCGTGAGACTTTGGGGGACAGGTACGTACACTTCTTAGTACTGTTCTCCAGAGTGCTCATCTCAAACGACGCGATGCAGGTACCGTGTACGAATTTGGCACGCCAGAGTACGATGCGCTCATACCCGCTGCGAGCCGTAAGGCAGGCTCGCGCGCGGCGATCGTCATCGACGTGCACAGGGTCGCTACAGTGAGTGTTCCATCCCCGACCCTGCGCACATATCTCTAACCCTCGCTCCAAACCTACCCAGTCCTGTGGCTTTGGCATCCCTCAATATAAATTCATTGGCCAACGTTCACAACTTGAACGGTGGTGTGATAGCCTGGAGCTGGCGGAGGCAAAAGTATCTCCCACAGAAAAGGCACCAAACGGTATCAAGGCGTGGTGGGCTGCGGAAAACACCCATAGTATCGATGGGCTCCCAGGTTTGGAGCGAGCCCACAACACGCCGATTGCTGTCAAGAATTCTTACGTCTGTAACGCCTCGCGGCCGGATGCACAGACTGACCCGGTTGCAACTGCTGAGCCGCCATCAATAAAACATTTCGATAGCGGGCTTCTCGTGGCTTTCTCATTGGGTGTTGCAACCACGTTGGTAGCCCTAAGACTCGCTAGCCTGCGTATACGCTGAGCGCTTATCGTTTTTTATTTTCCCCGAGCGGGACCTTTATTGTACATACCTGGAGTTTCCCCGCGCGCAACCTTCGGTGGTACTTGACCTCACGCATGCACTAAATGGTATTCTCGGAAATCCGTGGAGTAGTTCATGATAGAGGTAAGGCGACGTTTCCATTGCGGCGTGACCGTGACAGCGCTACCATGGTGTTTTGGAGGCATGGCCGTGTAAAATCGTGATCCCCACGGGCGTCGGCTGGTCGTGATCGCTCCTATAATGTCAATGATATATCGCCCGATGATATTTGTGCGGGGTCGAATACAGCCGCCTGTGCGATAAGAGTAAATTCGTAAACTCACAACGCGGGCTGGAAACGGTACCGAAAATCCGTATGTGGAGTACGCTTACTAGGATACGGATCGAAGGAACACGCACTAAAATCACAATGTTGTGTCGCTCACTCTTTTCTCACCCTGGCCATGATTTTGTTTGTGGCGTGTGAGATCTTCTCGAGATTTCAGTCTTCTTCCAACAACACCGAGCTCCGTTGAAACTTGAGACGCAGCTCCTCGCATACAAACAACACCCTGATTTTTAAAGAAGCCGTGAAAACGCATCCTCAGTTACGGCCGTCCGCGCGATGAGAGACTGACCAAAGTGAAATCGTGAGCCTTCGATTAGGCACTAATCTTTTTTCAAAGATCCAGCCGTGAAACCGATAGGTACGCGAATGGAGCCCGGATGTCGGCCGGGAAAAACAGGGTGGATGAAGGTGGGTGTCGGAACGTAAACTAGTGAGACGACGAGAGAAGTTTGATGAAGATCTACAGGCAAAATACAGCTGGCAGCCTGCCACATACCTAGCGAGACGACGAGAGGAAGTCGGAATTCCCCTAAACTCCATTGCCTCACTAAGTGCGATGGAGTTTCGATTGAGCAAAGACGGTAAGTACTCTGCACAGTCACTGGGGCCTCTCGGCACACGAGCTGGCTCAGCCGTCTTCCGATCACAGCTCCCAAAGGGCCGTGTGGTTGAGCTGTCAGGCAGTGGCATTGCACACTGTCTGTACATATGTGAGTGTGTGAGAGTTTCCATTCTCTATATCTACGAAAAGGCATCTGATATACTTATCATATACGAGCAATGAGCGCTTCCATTGCTGTATAATGTCATCGTCACGATCATGGCTGTTAAAATGTGATTTTCCACATGATGGTGGGCTCGCCACCATGAGGACAACGTCAAGATATGGATATGGCGCCACTTTATATCTTCCAATCACACCTCTCAAAGGACCTGTGGTAGAGTGCCAGATTGACAGGTAAGACACTACCTCGCCAGGTTTTTTTTTTCCCACCAGGAAGGACAAGTTAAGTCCGTGACAGTTGACCTGAGGGTATAAAAAGGGGCGCTCTATGCTACGAGTTTCCATAACATATCCCTCGCACATCTTCTCCAAGCCAATCATGCGATTCCCTGTCCTCATTTTACTTTTTGCCGCTGCTGCTGCCATCGCTGCTCCAGTGCGTTATCCTTCTTGATTCTCTGAAATGACGTGATTGTGTTCGGTTGGACTGATGGGGATCGGCTTTTTATTAGGCCCCCGGCGATCTCATGGAGCGCACTCCGGAAGTTCTCGAAAGCGTATGTCTCAATCATATACCACCCGTTGCCCCATTTTGCTTATGTTTTCATTATAGCGCGGGTCGAGTGGTTCGGAAGGGGGCGGCAAGGATTGGTAATCGGAGACAACCTCGTGCGTAAGACAATACCCTGAAACAACTTTTTTTGTGAGTGCTATCCTCAGCCGTCTCGTCCTCGGCTTAGGCGGCTTTAAGTTTTATCATGTTCAAACGACGCACAATATTGGTACCTGCGACAAGAATCAGAATCTTACATCTTATCCTTCGAACAAGTCTGAGAGTCGGCTTTATCCTCCCACGGTGTATCTTTCTTTCTAGGCTGGTGGTGTGGAGGACATTCATGAGGGTGGAAGTATAAAAAAAAAAGAATAAGAAAAAAAAGGGTAATATGACGGGTACTACGCCAATGACGGACGTTGACCTGAAGTGTTACACGCTGTACATATTTGTTTCTGGACATTAGTATCTTGTATGTTGGTTCGCGAAACTGGACTGGGTGTGGCCCACTGGTGTGACACGTGTTGTATCGACATTCGTTCGCCTTGCAGACGTACCTTCCTCGTTGACGCTTCTCGGCTTGCACGACAGCGTATGGATGAGACGTGCTTAGACGTTCCAAGAACCTCTTGCACCAAAGACGATCCGCTTCTATGATGTCGAATGGAAGCCATACCTCAATGACCCCCGGCGCCACAATTACAAACGCTCTCCCACCATAAATGAAGAGTTGGCGTTTGCTGTCTCTGCAACAACACTCTCCGCCTTTCGTCTAGAGCACGTGAGAAGCTACACTTAGCGTCGACGCGGTGCGACGAAAGAAGAAGATACTGCATACTCGTATGAAATTTTTGCTCGTGACCTCCAACCAATGTACGGTGAAGGCAGCAATGCGCTTGGACGGCTCTTGGAGGAAATTGTGCATCGTTCGGGTGACGTAGCCGTACTCGCCTGGACAAGGAATTCATCACGATTCAACAGTCGCCTGCCTGCCGAGATAGTAGCAGTCTACGAGGAACCCCCATAGACGGTCCCTATGGCCGCGGGAGGCGGCTGTGGCGAGGTATAGACAGATCGCGGGTCTGCCTACAACATCGTTTGCTACTAACCGTCACCTATATCTTCTTCGCTTTTACTGTCATCACCATAGAAATCCACGGCGTCTATCAATATTTCAGTGCGTGTAAGTGATCTGTGTATGAAGACTGCGGACCCGCCTCCGGCCGCGGGAGCCAGGTACACCGTGGATCCGTGAGTTCTTGGACCTCTGGACCTTGTGCCTGTTGTGCCTGACAGGAACGCTGACTCTGAATATAACTTGAGTAGCTCCACCTGCATTGGACGATTACAAAAAATGCACCGCCAACCTTCAATGGGATTTGGACTGACGCAGGTCAGATGATAGTCCCGGAATGTGAATATTTCATTATGGAGGCATATATGTAACGAACGTATTCATTCCGGCTCAATTTAGCACCGCGTCATGGAGGTATGGCGCTGTAAAATCGTGGATATCTGCGCGAAGACGATAAGAGTGAAATCACGAACTCCCAACGCGGGCGACGAACAGTTCCGAAAGTTTACGCATATCTTAGTAGTCTCGAGCAACGTTCTGTAGTAGCATCGGGATTTCCCGGTTATAGGGAAATTTATCTGCTTCCCGAGTTCACCCGAATTTCCTATAACAGGCTCGAAGACACGGAAAGGACACGGAAAGGAACACGCACTATAACCACATGTCGCACACTCAGGCTCTCTTCTCAGGAACCCCGCCGCCAACTGTCTGTGAGTATTTGTAGCGTGTGAGATTCCCTCTGCTTCGCCAACGACACCCTCCGTTAGCTCGGAGGCCAGTTCCTCGTATGCAAACAACGCCAGCACACTGCCAGCACACTGTCCCACCGTTAGAGCTATGCATGTGTTCTTGCCAACAGGTACGCGATCCCCACAGTCGAATACACGGTGATTGAAATGGAATCATGAACTCCACAACGGGCGAGAAATTTTTTTAAATGAAGCCATGAAGCATCGGGCCGCGAAACGAAAATGGGAGAAGGTGGAGGAAAAGCGTCGGAACCTAATGCTAGCGAGACGATGAGTACAGTGCTTTGAAAAGTCTGGCGGCCTGATTTCAATAAATTTGCTAGCCGTCGAGCAATAGCGTTGCACACTGCTGTCTTTACATATGTGAATGTCTGTGAGAGTTCCCATTCTCTAAATCGCTTTGAAAGGCACCACATGAGAGCGTCCATTGTTTTATGGACGCCATCGACGGTCATAATCATGGTTGAAATGTGACGTTTCCACATGCCAGACTTGCCACATCATGATGATGGCGCATGACATCGCATTGAGAGCGACTTGATATCCTCCAATCACAGCTCTCAAAAAACCCGGGGTAGAATTGGTGGATTGACAAGTGGTTCCGGCCAGTGGTTCCTGAAACCAGTTTCTCGGTTTACAACGCTGGGAAGTTCACTCCAGGAACAACAAGTTACTCCCATGTCAGTTGACTTGAGGGTATAAAAAGGGACACTCTTTGCCATGAGTCTCCATAGTTTTATCCCTCGCACATCTTCTCAAATCCAATCATGCAATTCTCTGCCATCATTTTACTTTTTGCCGCTGCTGCTGCCATCGCTGCTCCAGTGCGTTATCCTTTTCGATTATCTGGAATGACGTGATTGTTTTCGGTTGGACTGACGGGGATCGGCTTTTTATTAGGCCCCCGGCGACCTCACGGAGCGCACTCCGGGAGTAGGTCTCGAGCTTATACCATCCGTGCACCATTTTGCTTATGCTTTTCCTTATAGCCTGTCCCCCCTGACTGGTAATCGGAGACAACCGCGCGTGCGAGACGTCACCCTGAACGTATCTTTATCTTTTTTGTGAGTGCTATCCTCAACCATCTCGTCCTCGGCTTAGGCGGCTTTAAGTTTTATCACGCTGTGTTGGTACCTGCGGCAAGAATCAGAATCTTACTTATCGTTCGAACAAGTCTGAGAGTCGGCTCTATCCTCCCACGGTGTATCTTTCTAGGCTGGTGGTGTGGAGGACATTTACTATGAAGGTGGAAAGTGTAATGGTAATATGATGGGTGCTACGCCAACGACTGATGTTGGCCTGGAGCGTTTACACGCTGTATTTGGTTCTGGAAATTAGTACTTATCTTGTATATGTGAGGAAATTAGTTCGCAAAACTGGACTGGGCGTGGAGTGACTCGGGCATGTGTTGTATCGACAGCACAACGCCCTCTGTGCTAAACGAGTCTATCGTGTCTATGTACAGATGGTACGAAGAATCGGTGCTCACGTTCGTTCACTTCCCAGACGTACCTTCCTTGTCGACGTCTCGTGGCTTGCCGGATAGCATATGGATGAGACGTGCTGGACGCTCCAGGAGCTTCTTGCACCAAACGCGATCCGCATCTACGATTCAGAATGGCAGTCATACCTTCCCCTCAATCACAAAGACTCCTGCACCATCATTAAGGAACTGGCGTCTGCTGCCTCTGTCACTCCAAAAACGTTGTCCGCCTTTCGTCCAGGCGACGTGGGAGTACGTGAGAAGCTATGCTTGCCTTCGACGCGACGGTAGAAGAAAATATTACACACTCGTTGGTTGGAATTTTCGCTAGTGACCTCCAACCAAAGTACAGTGAAGACAGGAATGCGCTTGGACGGCTCTTGGAAGGAACCGTGCATCGTTCGACGTGTGCTCGCCTGGACAGGGAATTCGCCAGCTGCCTGCCTGCTGAGATAGCAGTCCAGAAGGAACCCCATAGACGGCATCACCAAGCAATGCAAACAAGAGCATGGGCTGTAGAATTACAGTCCCTATGGTTGCGGGAGGCGGCCGTGGCGACGTATGGAGATTGAACGGCCGGATCGCGAAATCTACGCATCGTCCTCTAACCGTTGACTACATCTTCCATGCATCGTGTTTACTGTGAACGGAACGGCGTCCATTGTGCCCTGTTTCAGTGCTGGGTGACGTGCGTATCAAGGCTGCCGGTCCGCTTCCGCTGCGGGAGCCGGGTAGACTGCTTCTGGTACATCTGTGGATCCGTGATCTCGTGAAACCACTTACCAGGTGAGATTACTCCGGACCTTTGTGCCCGACAGGAATGCTGACTCTTCACTGTAGCTTCGCTTGCATCTGACGGTTACGGCCGTGTTTTGTGATTGATTGCGCGCCTCCAGCGGAAGTTTATTGCCCTGTTGCTCCAGCAGTAACCATACGACGGGTACCAGCGGGTTGCCGCTGACTACGAGATCGTCGTTCAATTACCCAGATTTACTCCCACGCACGGTATCCGTACGGAAGTACTGGATGTTTGGGATTACCAAGCTGATTGACCCGGGGGTTGGGGCCCGAGCTTTCAAGCCTTCGGGCTTTGAGACCTACGTCAATATCTCAGCGTTCCACTTCGACAGACCGCACCATCACAAACCATGATGGATCTCAATGAGCCTCGTCGTAGACCATCCTCCAAAAAAGACGACTTTGCTCCCTCTCCATGACACGAATCTTTCGACTCTACCCTCGATGGACGCGCGCCGTCGTACATACTGTACACACTCCTATATCCGCCGCTGTCGATTGAAATAAACAAGATGGTACAGTCAACAAACACACACACTGAGCGAGAGAGAACACAAGACAAGGCAGGGCAAACAGAATAAAGAATGAAAATAAAGTTTCGGGGTAAGGGCTGTAGATAGAGCTCGGAGCGCAGACGAGGTAAAGTGTTGTCCGTCGTCCGTCGTCCGCAATTTGATACGTGGATGATGACGTGGACCTCAAGCTTCAGGGTCCACGTCGATATTCGGGAGCGGCCCCCTTGATCCATGTCCATACCATCCAAAGTCTGCTCTACCACCCTCCACCCCCTGTCTTCCGCGCACGCGCGCGCGACCCATATACCTTCCTCCATCCCATCGACATCCTCGCCCCATCCACCCCACTTGCGCCCTCAAGGCCTCGTCCTCCAGATCGACCCCACGTGCACACCATCCCCTCATCCTCATCAATGCTCCTACTCTCCGACCCCCGACGATTGGATCGGACAGACGAGTGCGGGAGGGACCACCCGCCATTTCGAGTCGGGCGCGTACGCATACCCGGAGAAGTCCTATAGTCATATCTAAACCCAAACCCCGTTCCAGGTCCAGGTCCAGAGCCAGACCTGGACCCGGACACAAAACCATATTCGTACGCGTTCTACTTTTATTTTCGCCGAGCGGTAACTTACCCTTACATATCATTGTACAGGAGTCTGCTGGAGCGTTATCTGTCTATGTGATGGTAGACAGTACACCACGAAATGCACTGCTAACCTTCTTGACGCAGGTCAAATGGTAGACCCGGAAGGTGAATATCAGTGAAGTAATCTAGCACTTCATGAGAGGCACGTGGCGACGTTTTCATTCCGGCTGATAGCGCCGCTATGAGATATACACCGGTGTCGGCAAGTCGCATTCGCTGTTAAGATATATCGCCAGGTCAGCGACTGGAGACAAGAGAGAGGTCTCTAGCAATCGAATCAAACGATTTTTCATCGTCGCTGTTGTCGGTTCCGGGTATCGATGGTGCCGGTGACGGAGAACTGGATTGGCCGATCGATTGATCGACGCAGTGATGGCGGCTGTGCTCTCGCTGGTGCTTCCAATGCGTTTGACACGTGCATACTGGTTCACCAAGGTTCAGCATGTGTTGAGGGGCAAGCTGTGCCAAAGAAGAGACGCTCGTATGGCGTTGGCGGGGATCAACAAAACGCAAAATGCGAGCTTCTGAAGAGGTGTGACTGGTCAGAAAGTAGACATGATCTGGCGTCTGACAGGCGTCTGACATTTACTGTCTCAAATGTTGAAAATTTGTCTTTACGTATGTGAATGTCTCTTTAAAAATTCTTGACATCTTACAGAAGGGCATCCAACATACTTATCATACGCTCGCAATGCCTGAAATTCAGAAATGTGGCTTTTCCACATGGTGAGCTCACCAACGTATGGCATCGTCAAAAAAATTAAGGGCCGTTAACCGGAGGGTTTAAGGCTGCGTTATGTGCGCGAAAAAGGAATGGTGTACTTTGAAATGAGTCTAGCGGGACACTTGGATATCTTTCTTTGCTAGCCGTCCTCCAATCACAGCTGAGACTCACACAAGACCTTTGGCAGCTAGTGGCAGAATATTGACAGGTGGCGCCCGAGGTTCCTTAAACACTGCCTCGCTGGGTTCTCGGTTTACGATGTTGGCAAGCTCCACTCCAGGAGCGACAAGTTACGTGTGACAGTTGTTTTGAGGGTATAAAACGGGGCGCTCTACGCCAAGAGGTTCCATAACATATCCCTCGCAGTCATCTTCTCAAAGCCAATCATGCAGTTTTCTGCCATCATTTTCCTTTTAGCCGCTGCTGCTGCCATCGCTGCTCCAGTGCGTTATCCTTTTTGATTCTCTGAAATGACGTGATTGTGTTCAGTTGGACTAATGAGGTTCGGTTTTTATTAGGCCCCCGGCGACCTCGCAGAGCGCTCTTCGGAAGCTCTTAAACACGTTTGTCTCGGTCGTATACCATCCCTTGCACCATTTCGCTCACTAGTATGTTTTCATTATAGCGTGGGTCGGGTAATCAAGGGGGGGGACCTCCTTGGTAATCGGAGACAACCGCGTGTATGAGATGTTACCAAACATCTTTGATACCCTTTTTGTGAGTGCTATCCTCAACCATCTCGTCCTCGGCTTAGGTGGCTTTAAGTTATATCACGTTCAGACGATGCACAATGTTGGTACCTGCGACAAGAATCTTACATCTTTTCCTCCGAACAACTCTGAGAGTCGGCTTTATCCTCCCACGGTGTATCATTCTAGGCTGGTGGTGTGGAGGATATTTGCGAGGCTGGAAAGTGAATGGTAATATGACGGGTACTACGTTAACGACTGACGTTGACCTAAAGTGTTACACTCGCGATACTATTCGTTTCTGAATTTGGCATTTTGTTTGTGAGAATGTTTCAGAGGGACATTGAAGTTGTACCTTGCTTCGTTTAATGTACGAAATCCAG
The DNA here is from genome assembly GCA_038090915.1 of Boletus eberwhitei. Taxonomy (NCBI): domain Eukaryota; kingdom Fungi; phylum Basidiomycota; class Agaricomycetes; order Boletales; family Boletaceae; genus Boletus; species Boletus eberwhitei. The sequence continues at coordinate 12,648 of JBBPNO010000373.1, forward strand.
TCATCGTTGCGCTCGTTTTCCGCGTCGAGATTTTGGATCCATCATGGATTGGTGACCATGATCTCGGTTTATGACATATGATGCCCAAATCCATAAGACCACCGCCTAGCTGGAACCTGCTCATTAACCGCTTGCAAATACAAAACTCTCTGGATGGTCGCAGCAGACCAAGTTTGCTCAACCGAGGACGTTTCATTGGCTCGCCATAGTCTGATACCACACTGTATACTGGCATATGCTGGCGCGGGCCGCACGCTTGCACGCTTCGGTAATAGCACAGGAAAGGTCCTTCTGTCTCCTCCAATGATACGTTCTCGAATGGTCAGCTTGCGATGACCTGAGTGCCTCGGACGGGTACGGAAGACGGCGAGCTTCAACCACAGCTCTCAAAAGACCTGTCGTAGAGTCGTCAAGCGATAATGTTACGCACAGTCTTTGCCAGATGACTTCTCGGTCTTGGATATGGGCATGCCTCGGGCGGCGGAGAGGCCATGCTGCAGCGGCATGTCCACGTGTCCACATAAACAATACCCAAAGGCGAGTGGCGAGGGCAACCAAGACACTTTCAGTCTATACTCACCATGTCCAAGCTCCCGCTTGCCCCCATCTTCTCCGCGGCTCATGTCTCCAAATGGGATGCCCTTCCTGAAGACACCGTCATCCGTACCACGAAGTCCAGATTTGAACCCGAAAGACCGACGCTACCAGCTGTCAATTACCAGTCTAACGACGCTGACCGTGATGCCTGTGCGCCATCGGAGTCGTCAAAGTCTGACGAGAGCGTCTTTTCGACGCGCGAGTGCGAGACCACCGTGCAAGTCGCCACCCCCGTCGGTAGTGCAGCCGCCATGAACTCACCAGGATGCTGTGTCAATCCCCATAGGACCAAATCACGTGGTACATACATTTTTATACTTCCCGTTTTAGGGAAATCTCCCCACTTTACGCTCTTCGCTCTTCGCTTTCGTGCTGCGCTCAGATCTAGCTGACTTGGTCATTCCCTTTGCGCTGTATTTCGCGTTTCATTGTGCATTAGAAAACATGGCCGTAAAGACCTATACCTGGATTACACTCTGGTTCCTCTTGACCGCACCTGTCATCATTTGGGATGCGACATACTGCTTTATGAGGTATGTTTCGTGTGCTGTGCTAGTTGTGCAGTATCTTACCAGCTCGCGGAACGTCTAGACCGCGCTCAATGGTCGGGGGCGATCTTCACTGGATTTGGGAGCCATACGGATTATACCAGGAAATAGACTACGTGAGTCGGCATTCATGGAATTGAATCTGGTCCATTTGCTCATATAACGGGATAGGTATACGGTATAAAAGCCCTCGAAGAAAACAATGGGTTCACTAACGCACAGTGTAAGCCTTTTCATAGACCATTTTATGTTTACTTGACCTCCTCGAACTTCCCTCACACAGCCCTTCTCAATATGGTGGAAACGGCATTGAATCTCGCCTATGTTTACCTTGCACACGTGTCCAGCTGGTCTGGCGCGCCTCTGGTTGGGTTCGCTGCAGTGACTATGACGCTTTCCAAGACGGCGCTGTACTGGGCACAGGAGTATTATTGCGGTGGGTGCGCAATTGGGCATAATACGTGGGGCAATTTATTACTCTACTGGGTATTGCCGAATGGGTGCGTCTCTGGCTCTGATTTCCGCCGTCCTCGTGCTGACGATTTTCGTTCCATTTTCCTTTTCGTCGATCCTTCGTCTGTGTCCCGACCTGATATTGGATTGTGCAATACGTGATGGCCTTCTTGGGATAGGCTTTGGCTCGTGTTCCCTAGCATGATTGTATGGCGCCTTGGTGGTGACATCATCGGTTCTCTCTCTGCTGCCCCACAGAGCGCACGTAGGGCAGCGTCAAGAAAGACGCAATGAGCCGCCGGAGTTATATCAGGACGGGAACGAAAAGGATCTCCTTAGTGCTCACGAAATATTGTACGAGTGTTAATTGGATACCCTAACAAAATGACTTGCCAGGGAGATATCAGTTACTGTTGTACGAACATCGGATGATGCACTCGTCTATCTGGGACGGGTCGACCTCAAGAGGCAAGACGCCTTCATCAACACAGCGAGTGTCGTTTTCCATGGCTGGTGGGAAGTTTAGTTGAATGCCGTCAGGGATCCCCTGAGGAAGAAATCGTTACAATCCTCGCTCATCCATAATACCAACGTCTTCGCTCTCGAGAACCATGCTCTGGCGAACGACTGGTAGTAAGGCAGGGTGTGAACTCCATTGAGGGTAATCCTATGTGAACAGACGTTCTGCAATCTAAATTATTTGCCTGCGTTGGGCATTGGACCATCACGTGGGCACATGGACCCACAATCCCTGGCAGAAAAGGTACACCACGATAGGGTATCAGTCCAAAAACCCGGCCTCGTGGTGACCTCGTAGCAGACAGTATCTGGAACTGTGCTCACCTTGCGTACTGAAGGCTCGAGGGTTAAACAGCGACTTTGATTGGACCAAGGTACCGCTGTATGGCGTGGTTTCCTTTCCCGTTGTTCGACAAACGCTCAAGAACTGTATATAAAGGTCTGAACGTTAGGGGACCTCAAGGTAGATGCGTTGCTCACCTGAGCCGATCATTATCTCGCCTTGAATTTACTCGCTCGGCGTTTTGCAACCAGTCTGCTGCGTCTAGCCTGTTATGTCACGGACGAGGCAAGGTATGAAATCGGCACGCTGAGAAGGCCTTCGCGTCAGTCTTATGATCAACTATCAAGCTCTTGTACGTGCACCACGAGAAATACAAACCTATGCGCGGACGCTCTCGCTGGTATTTTTTCCTGATAGCAAGCGGGCAATACATGTATCCGAGTTCGAGCTCGCGACACTGCTACAAGTACAAGATTGGCGCAGAGTGGGTTCGTGGACGATGGCTGCATGTGTCGTGACCGTTTCAAAGGATGGAAGGTTGATCGTCTGTGGGTGTAGTGATGGGAAACTGAAGATATTGGATGCCGAAAGTCAAACACTCACCATTCAGACGAATGATCGCCACGCCAGCAAAGTCTCTGCGCTCGACGTGTCAACGGACTCGTCGACGGTTGCCAGTGGATCGTCGGACGGGTCCGTCGTCGTATGGAGTGTTACCACAGGCCGGCGACTAGCAGGGCCGTTGAACCTCGACGCAAGCAAGGTTTCGTCTGTTCAGTTCTCCTCCTGCGGTGGTCGCCTCGCTGGTTGTACCAGCATCGGTGCCGTTTACATCTTGGATATTCATGACAATCATCAGCTCGCCCAGCGCGTCGCTGTCACATTCAACTCCCGCGTGACAGCGTTTTCGTGGTCGGACGATGTCAATGGACAACAACAAATCTTTACCGGATTGGAAGAGTCGCTCGCAGTCGTTGATCCATTGCATGGGTCAGACTCTCGTAGGCCAATTCCTAGTTTCCGCACCCTGTCATGGAACGGAAAATTCATTGTGTCTGGAACTGGGCAGGACGGCATTCGGTTTTGGGATGCTGCCACGTTCGTCGAAATTGGACCCAACCTTCCTTCCTGTCTTCCGCTTGCCATTTCTCCCAACAACAGCCTTGTGACTGTTTCCCTGGACGGTCAGAATCATAGCTTGTCCATTTGGAATCTCTCGGACATCCTTCCAAAGTGCTACATCATCAGCGTAAGTCCTTCCTTTTTCTGTGGTGAAATATTCTGTGACTGTCGGCCAAAGGACGACGAAGCTTTGCCTTCACCTTTGGCCATCCATTCCGATTCACAAGCACTGGGATTTGAGGGCGACGAGGCAATTGAAGCCTTCCACACCATGCTCTCAAACATCCAGCTTTCCCCCAATCCAGAGATCCATTGTAAGCGTTTCTTACACTATGCTTAACATGACGTGCTGATCTTTTGAAACTTTTCATAGGGCAATGCGAGCTGTATCCCAGCCCTTCACAGAGAAGGGTCGCAAAAACCATAATCTTCGACGTTCTGAGACAACGACCACCTGTACTCATCGACACTCGAACAGGTCGTATCTGTCATGGACCTCTACGGATCCTTACACTCGAAGTAGACCCCACCTACAGGAACCTTCTTTCATTCATCGAAGAACGAGATGAGATTCATTTCCGACGAGGTGTCGAAACATTTTTTGAATATGTCATGCTGTCTCATAAATGGGACGAGACCACTGGCAGCAAGGAGCCGTCATTTCAAGATGTCTTGGGCAAATCAATCTATACTGATCTCGACCGATCGCCAACCAATGACAAGCTACGCGGATTCTGCGAGTTGGTTCGCGAAACAGGACATCGCTGGGCGTGGAGTGACACGTGTTGTATCGACAGAAGAGAGTCCTCCGTGCTAAACAAGGCCATCGTCTCTATGTACAGATGGTACGAAGAATCGGCGCTCACCCTCGCTCTCCTCACAGGCGTACCTTCCCCATCGAGACTTGGTAACTTACGGGATAGCATATGGATGAGACGTGCTTGGACGCTCCAAGAACTTCTTGCACCAAAGTCGATCCGCTTCTATGATTCCGAATGGAAGCTATACCTAAATGACCCCCACCACAATCACAAAGACTCTCCCGTCATCAATGCGGAGTTGGCGTCTGCCGTCTCTGTTGCTCCAAAAATACTTTCTGCGTTTCGTCCGGACGAACTGGGAGTACATGAGAAGCTACGCTTGGCTTCGACGCGGACCGCGACGATAGAAGAAGATGTTTCTTACTCGCTATTTGGAATTTTTGCCAGTGACCTCCAACCAAAATACGGTGAAGGTAGCAATGCTCTTGGACGGCTTTTGGAGGAAATTGTGCATCGCTCGGGTGACGTAACGGTACTCGCCTGGACAGGGAATTCATCACGATTCAACAGTTGTCTGCCTGCCGAGATAGCAGTCTACGAGGAACCCCCACAGACGGTATCACCAAGCAACGCGAACAAGCTGAGAGCACGGACTGTGGAATTGCGGTCCCTATGGCCGCGGGATGCGGCTGTGGCGATCTATGGACGGATCGCGAATCTACCCAAAGCATCGTTCGCTAACCGTTGCCTACATCTCCCATGCATCGTTTTTGCTGTCAGCGGAATCAATATGGTAATCAACGGCGTCTATCGTGCCTCTGTTTCAATGCTTGGTGACGTGCGTATCAAGACTGCGGATCCGCTTCCGCTGAGGGATCCGGGTAGACTGTTCCTTGTACATCCGTGGATCCCTGATCTCTCGAATCCACTTGGTGAGATCACTCCGGACCTTTGTGTCCGACAGGAATGCTGACTCTTCACTGTAGCTCCGTCTGCATCTGATGATTACGACCGTGCCTTGTGGTTGATTGCCCGCCTCGAGCAGAAGTTTAGTGCGCTGATGCTCCAGCGGCAATCCTACGATGGGTACCAGCGCGTTGCCGCTGACTACGAGATCGTCGTTCAGTTACCCAGAATTACACCCACGCAAAGTATCCGTACGGAAGTACTGGCTCTTTGGAATGGACCACGCTGATACTGATACTTTCCATGTCCGTTCTCGCAGTGTGTTGATTTCTGTTTTGCTTGCGTTGTTCTGTTTTCGTTGTTTCGTCGTTTTGCTGTATCGTTTTGCTGTCGCTTTGTTGCTACACTTTACTCTCTGTTAGCCTAGGTTATTATAGGGTTATTCACGACCGCGGGTCACGACTCTCGGTGCGCACACAAGCCATTGGTTAGGACATAGAAGGCGAGGTAGTGGGTACTCTGTGTTGTCAGTAACGCAACGTATCCATTGTATCATATCGTATCCCAAGTATTCTGTAGATCTAGCTACGCTGATGAACTCATACTTGTAATAGGTCTCCATTCTTTCCCTAGCGAAATCCGGTCGCTTTCTCTACCAGCGCCATCGCTAACCTAAAATGATCCACGAGGTTCTTCATGGCCATCTTTGACCACGTTGCGTGGCTTGCTGAACCTCTCCACTAATTCCGCAGCATCAGATTTGCTCAATCCGCAGTGAGTGGCGATGTCGAGGGAAGCTGCCTCATGAGACGAGAGATTAAGACGGAGGGGAATCGAAGATATGGATCTGGCCAAAAGCGCCTTCAGTGTTTGTCTGGACTTATCACAGCCAGTCAGATCTGTGGTGGTGCATGCATGATGGATACATTGAACTGGGATACCGGTCCTGCTGGCGATATGACCTGCATTGCGATCCCGCGCCTCGTCATATTGTTCGGGAATGTCAAAGTGAGTTACGACGAAGGCTACTGGAGCACGGCCGCCAAAGAAGAAATCGTTCATCAACCAGTAGAGACTGCCAAACGAAGAGATGTCATCCTGGCGTGCACAGAGAAGAATAAGGTGAATGCCATCAGGGAGGTTTCGTAAGACTTCATGTGCTTGTTCGTAAGGTGAAAGGTGACTCATGTCGTCCCGGGGAAGGGAAAATCCCATCGTGTCCCATAAACGGAATCTTCTTTCGCCAATAGATATGCGGTAGCATTGGGGTCGTTTCGTGCAAGGTTCCGTGTTTGTAGATACTGGTGCAATTGGCCCATCGGCAAGAAGATTGATGAGCGAACTCTTCCCGCACCCAACAGCACCAAGTAGCACGACATTGATATCGGAATCAGAACTTTGATCAACAGTCAGGAGCTAGTAAGAAAAATCACGATGGCAACATACTTTGGCTGCAACAATTGCTGTAGTCTGTCTCTGGAGAATGACAGTACTTCCTGGGCCGATGGCCGGTTTCTTGGCACTCGTGGGGACCAACATCGTTCGATAAAGTCCCAAATACCGTCCGGAATGACAGGCCACTGTGGGCGCGGTGGGTTCTGGAATTCATCTGATCTGTCATCAAATTTCCCGTTGCTCCATGGGACTTTTCCAGAAAGGATCTGCGAGTCCAATTGAGACCCTGAGAAATGGGAGTCTGAGAAACAATCAAGGACGACGTACGAAGAGGATGATACCGCCAAGAGAGTAAATATCGAAGTTAAGGTCTAGTTTAGTGTCAACCGCGTCCGGGAATAGGTCAGGATACAGCAGCTCCGGTGCAGCCCACCACGTTGCGCCGGGGCGAATGGAATTGGTCCAGAGGTATTCCAAGTCGTCCAGCGGCTTCAGAGTTTGAGAGTAGCCAAAGTCGGTGAGGCGCGGGTTATGGTCACTATCAATTAAAATATTGCCCTACAAGGATATGATATAAATCACGCGGTCGACAGGTCAATAAAGTGATGCGACCTACAGGGTGGATATCCCCATGAATAATGGATTTTGAATGCACTGCGGGATGGCGTCAGACAAAGTTACAACAAGTGAGTTCTTGAACCTACGATACTCTAGCCCGGCAGCTGACCCCATAATCTGTTACATCATCGTAAACTGGATGACAGTCCCAGGATCTCTTGTACTCACGAGTCGGATGTGATCAGGAAGCGAAAGGGCATTTTCACATTGACTGACATAGTCAGCGAGCGTTCCGTGTGGCATCCACATCGAAACCATGCAGGTATAATCGGATCCGAAACCCGCACCGTCTGCAGTTCCCAGGAGCGGGACAATGTTAGGATGGTCTAATCTTTTCCATATTTCAAGTTCACGCCTCATTTTCTAGAGTCAGACAAGAGGTCAGCGAAACTTTCGGCCGAGAATTATTGTCAACTCACTTGCAAGAACTCTTCCCTTGTAGCTTGATCAATGGCGAGAGGCAAGCGAATAGCCTTCACGGCAACCTAAAGACAAGGAGAATGGGTAAATCCTGGGCCAAGTTGAACATGCTCACCTCCCTGTTCTGTGTACACAAACAAAGATAGATGGTGCTAAAAGAACCACCGGCTAAACGTCTGGAACCTTGCACAAGCATCTCGGTGAAATCCGGCAAATCAACAAGGCCAACAGCATTCGTGTTCCTCGAAATTGCATACTCAGTTGATGGTTCATGTGCTTTGTCTCTCAGATAGACAGTATCTGAGAGTGATGAGCACTTATGACAGCACGGAAATGTCATTCTTACCTTGGTGTGTAACTATAGAGTAGTGCACCGGCACTAGTGCTTCAAGACGGTTCTCCAAGTCCTGCAGCGTCCATGACGGTCCCTGGATCCCGACAGTTTTTAGGAATGAGCATGAGAGGAAACGTTTCCTCACCCCTTGAAGCAATTTAAGCATTGCTATCCACGGACTATCATGAGTCACAGCGATTTTTGCAGATGGTTCCTGTACTACCATGGGTATAACCGTCGCATATCTCGATCCAAAGTGTTACAAACCTTTTTCAATAGATACTTGTTAATAATCTCCGATGGATGGGACGCCTGGTAAGTGATTTCGTTGATCTAGGTCCAAACTGGTGATGCAAAATGAAATTTACATGTGATGTGTGCGGCACATGCTGGATTATTACAGTGCTTTTGGGAGTCTCCATCGTGGTTTCCCCATTCGAGTCCCCCGCCTGTAAATTTAGGGACTGAGGGAGGGAAGAAAGACTGCCGGGCAATCCAACCTCTCGTTGTTCACTTGGCTCTTGCTCAGAGAGATTGTGTGCGACTGCGATTGCGCGAATGAAAATGGTTCGGTTATTTTTCCCTCGGCGGTCCGGTGGGAGGCCAATCTTGCACTTAAAACGACCTGCAGGCTGCCAAACGGAGTTTTCCCGTACAGTATGTTCATTTTCTTCCACCAATCTGCAATGCACAATAATTGGTTCGGTATTTCCGTCCTTCCGCGTGCTGAATGATGCAATGGACCATGAACACGTTTTACAGAGGCCAATGACTAGGTAGACCGAGTTGGATCGCGGCCGTCCCAGAAGATCTCTAAAACGCTCGAGCCAATCCGCACCACGCTCTTTTGCATAGTTCTCGAGTAGTTGCTTATGATGGGGTCCAAGCTCAAACAATTGTGCCCCTTGTGGTAAGATAATGTGGGATCCGGATCCGCCACCAGACAGGGCAGCACCGTTTTGAGTTGCCCTAAGACCAGCCGCGCAGTCAGCTGCTGTTGGACGGTTGTGAGAGGAAGCTGACATACGTGACCTCGGGTTCGAGTTGGCCAACATCCCACGGTGTTTCGGGGGATGAGATCACCTGAAGAGGTACGAGGTCTTCGCTGCTGCAGCGAGAATTTGAATCATCCTCCTCGATTGGTGGGAAGTTTGGTGGAAGAGGATCAGGGATATTAAAGGAAAGGTCGAATCGCCCTCGTTCATTGACGGTACCAACATCCCCGATCCTGACGCCGACGCTCTGGCGAGCCTGTGGCAATAAGTCTTGGTCCGGATTCCACAGAGGATAGCCCTGTTTGAAAAGATGTTTTGCAAACGCAGTCTGCTCGGAAAGAAGGTATTCGGGGGGAGGCATACTAAGGAGCTCAGCTGGAGAGTAAAACGATCGAAGGGGGGTTGTTGTTCAACTGCAACGAATCGATCGATGAGGGGAATGCCCTAAGCCAACTATTAGGAGGAGATAAGGACGTTCCCACCCAGTGCATGCCAGTTTAACTGAAAGTGGGACTATTCACCTGCGTTGGGCATTGGTCGGATTGTATTGATCTCGTTATATTTACGAGTTATGAGCCGAGGAACATGCACACTCCTTGGCAGAATGGCAATGATAACGTGTCAATCTAAAAACAGAGCCTCGAGGTGACTTCGCAACAGTACCGCTTTACGGCGTGGCTTCCATTCCCGTTGCTCGACAAACGATCAAGGACTGTATTTATGTAAAGGTCTTAACAGGGAACCTCAAAATAAATGCGTTGCTCACCCGAACCGATCATCATCTTGCCATGAATTTACTCGCTCGACGTTTTGCAACCGGTCTGCTGCGTCTAGCCTGTTATGTCACGGACGAGGCAAGGTATGAAATCGACACGTTGAGAAGGTTTTCGCGTCAGTCTTATGATTACCTATCAAGCTCTTGCACGCGCACCACGAGAATTGGAAACCTATGCCCGGACGCTCTCGCTGGTATTTTTTCCCAATGGCAAGCGGGCAATACATGTTTCCGAGCACGAGCTCGCGACGCTCCTACAAGTATAAGATTGGTGCAGAATGGGTTCGTGGGAGATGGCTGCATGTGTCGTGACTATTTCAAAGGATGGAAAGTTGATCGTCTGTGGGTGTAGCGATGGGAAACTGAAGATATTGGATGCCGAAAGTCAAACACTCACCATTCAGACGAATGATCGCAATGCCAGCGAAGTCTCTGCGCTCGACGTGTCAACAGACTCGTTGACGGTTTGCCAGTAGATCGTCGGACGGGTCTGTCGTCATATGGAGTGTTACCACAGGCCGGCGACCAGCAGGGCCGTTGAACCTCGACGCAAGCAAGGTTTCGTCTGTTCAGTTCTCCTCCTGTGGTGGTCGCCTCGCTGGTTGTACCAGCATCGGCGCCGTTTACATCTTGGATACTCATGACAATGGTCAGCTCACCCAGCGCGTCGCTGTCACATTCAACTCCCGCGTGACAGCGTTTTCGTGGTCGGACGATGTCAATGGACAACAGCGAATCTCTACCGGATTGGAAGAGTCGCTCGCAGTCGTTGATCCATTGCATGGGTCAGACTCTCGTAGGCCAATTCCTAGTTTCTGCATCCCAGCTGTCAAGGAACGGAAGATTCATAGTGTCTGGAACTGGGCGGGACGGCAGTTTTGGGATGCTGCCACGTTCGTCGAAATTGGACCCAACCTTCCTTCCTGTCTTCCACTTGCCATTTCTCCCAACAACAGCCTTGTGACTGTTTCCCTGGACGGTCAAAATCATAGGTTGTCGATTTGGAATCTCTCGGACATCCTTCCAAAGTGCTACATCATCAGCGTAAGCACTTCTTTTTCCTCTGGTGAGATCTTCTGTGACTGTCGGTCAAAGGACGATGAAGTTTTACTTTCACCCTTGGCCATTCATCCCGACTCACAAGCACTGGGATTCGAAGGCGACGAGGCAATTGAAACCATGCTCTCAAACATCCAGCTTTCCTCCAATCCAGAGGTCCATCGTAAGCATTTCTTACACTATTCCCAACAAGATGTGTTGATCTTTCGGAACCTCTCACAGGGAAATGCAAGCTGTACGCTAGCCCTTCACACAGGGAGGTCGCGGAAACCATAATCTTCGACGTCCTCAAACAACGCCCAATTGTACTCATCGACGCTCGAACGGGTTATCTTTGTGATAAATCACAACAAATCCTTACACTCGAAGTAGACCCCACCTACAAGAACCTTCTTTCATTCATCGAAGAACGAGATGAGATTCGTTTCCGACAGGATGTCGAAACCTATTTCGAATATGTCATGCTGTCTCATAAATGGGACGAGACCACTGGCAGCAAGGAGCCGTCATTTCAAGATGTCTTGGGCAAATCAATCTATACTGATCTCGACCGATCGCCAACCAATGACAAGCTACGCGGATTCTGCGAGTTGGTTCGCGAAACAGGACATCGCTGGGCGTGGAGCGGCACGTGTTGTATCGACAGAACGCCCTCCGTGTTAAGCGAGTCCATCGTGTCTATGTACAGATGGTACGAAGAATCGGTGCTCACGTTCGTTCACCTCCCAGACGTACCTTCCTTGTCGACGCCTCGTGGCTTGCCGGATAGCATATGGATGAGACGTGCTTGGACGCTCCAGGAGCTTCTTGCACCAAAGGCGATCCGCTTCTACGATTCCGAGTGGAAGCCATACCTCAATGACGACTCCCTCAATCACAAAGACTCTCGCACGATCATTGAGGAGCTTGCGTCTGCTGTCTCTGTTGCTCCAAAAACGCTCTCCGCCTTTCGTCCGGGTAGTTTGGGAGTACGTGAGAAGCTACGCTTGGCTTCGACGCGGAACGCGAAGAGAGAAGAGGATATTGCATACTGTTTGATTGGAGTTTTCGCTAGTGACCTCCAACCAAATTACGGTGAAGGCAGGAATGCGCTCGGACGGCTCTTGGAGAAAATTGTGGATCATTCGGGTGACGTAACGGTACTCGCCTGGACAGGGAAATCATCACGATTCAACAGTTGCCTGCCTGCTGAGATAGCAGTCTACAAGGAACCCCCACAGACGGTGTCACACTGCAATGTGAACAACCTGAGAGCACGGGCAGTGGGATTACAGTCCCTATGGCCGCGGAAGGCGGCCATGACGATCTATGGACGGATCGCGAAGCTACCCAAAGCATCGTTCGTTAACCGTTGCCTACATCTTCCATGCATCGTTTTTGCTGTGGACAAAATCACAATGGCATTCAAGCTTGGTCCTGAACGGCGTGTCTATCGTGCCTCCGTTCCAGTGCTCGGTGACGTGCTTATCAAGACTGCGGATCCGCTTCTGCTGCTGGAACCAAGTAGACTGCTTCTTGTACATCCGTGGATCCGTGATCTCTTGGATCCACTTGGTGAGATCACTCCGGACTTTTGTGCCCGACAGGAGTGCTGACTCTTCACTGTAGCTTCGCCTGCATCGGACGATTACGACCGTGCCTTGCGGTTGATTGCCCGCCTTGAGCAGAAGTTTCGTGCCCTGTTGTTCCAGCGGCAAACAGACGGTGGGTACGAGCGGGTTGCCGCTGACTACGAGATCGTCGCCCAAATACCAAGAATAACACCCACGCACGATATCCGTACGGACATATTGGACGTTTGGAATGAGCACGCTGGTCCGCGCTGATACCGAAACTTTCCATGTCCGTTCTCTCAGTGTGTTTATTTCTCGCTGTTTTGCTTGTGTTGTTCTGTTTTTGTTGTTTTCGTTGCTCTGCTCTTTGCTGTTTGTTAGCCTAGGTTATGGGATTGTTCAGCCTGATACACAGATAGTTACGGCAAGTCGTGACATTGATAACGGAGCCTGGCCTGCTCATCGATCATCGTCAACACTTTGTTTGGCACATTCTATCGCGACTCCCAGGCCCTACGTGCGCCATTTTGCCCCTTGCTCTTGCATATCGTTGATCAGGACACCGTGAGTTCCTTAACCTCGCCTTCCTGGTCATCAAGGAACGGCATAGACCTTCGAGTCACCAACTCGCCTTTACCCGAGCTTGAGCTTAACAGATGACAGCCGACGGACGGTGATTTACCGTGACCGTAGTCTGAAGATACGGCCGTCTCAGACGCGATAAGTTTGCATCGAACTGTGCGACCTCTATCCTCGACGATGCACCCTACAGCCATGCCAGTGCCAGTGCCAGTGCCAGTGCCAGTTGTCCGTTCGAATGGGACACACGTCGTCCACACGGGTTCCTGCCTTTGCAACTTTGAAACAGGTGGTGTGTATCGGTGTTTCGAACGAAGGTGGGCCCCGCCACGAGGAAGATGGGTGGTGCAAAGGAAACGAACGCGGGGACGGCCCAGACGGGGAGAGCCCTGATCTTTATTTTTCGTCGTCGTCCATCGATCCATCGTCTTGGCTACCACTGGCTTGCAGTTGGACGGTGGAACGCGCCTGGGTGTCCCTCTTTCGAGGTTCCGAGGACGACGTCTGAACGTAGTATGTGAACCACGATTTCCCCGGCCTTGAGGTTCCATCGGCTATCGCTGGCACTGGTTAATTCGAGGGTTGTAGCTCAAGCTTGCAAGCCTGCATCTATATCTCAGCGTTCCACTTTCATAGACCGCATGGTCATCACGAGTCCATCATGATCGATCCCGATGAGCCCCAAATGACGGCCTTGCGAATAATACATGACATGAATCTTTCCAGTCTATCCCCCCAAGAGACGCACGCCGTCCTATATACTGTACATACTCCTATATCCGCCGCTGTCGATTGAAATATAAAAAAAAAAAAAAAAGATGGTACAGCTAATACATACACGCGAGGGAGAGAGAGCACATGACAAGACAAGACAAACATAACAAGGAACGAAAGCAATGTCCCGGTGGGTACCGACCGCGTAGATGGAGGTCGAAGCGCGGACGAGGTGAACGTGTGGACGTCAAGCTTAGCTTGCAGGATCCACGTCGATATGCGGAAGCG
>JBBPNO010000374.1:0-26545 GCA_038090915.1 Boletus eberwhitei
TTCAGGAGTGGTGAGAGCCCATGAGACTCCAACGAACCAATAAGAAATAATGGTATTCCGTAGCGAGACTCTGGCGGGCCCGATGGGCAACTGAGCGGGTCGTGAAACAAAACACAAACGCAAGCCCTTTCCCTAAACGACGAAATGTTCATGATACATGTTGTAATCGTGAAAAATCGTCATCTTGAGACTGTTCCAGACGTCCTCTGATCAATACTTGATTACGAGTGAACTCGTCGCTGCGAGCACATCACGAAGAAGCCTCGCTGGAGGGACCACAAGGAAAGCATTGTCAGTAAGCGTTCGGAAGCTGGTTTAGATGACAGAAGCACGAGTACATGTCTCTGATGACCTCATCCTGTAGGAAAGCTGAGCGATGCCAGTCAATACGGTTATCGAATGTTCACAAAAGGGGTATACACATCTCGATATCGGGCTCAGGAGGAGCGCGATCGTTGAGCGAGCGATCGGTGAGCAAGTTGCTGGCGACGTTATCCGTCAAGCCCTCTCCCGACGTTGGGGGTACGGAAGGGTACGCGGAGACGAAGGCAACGCAGAGGACAAGAACACTGAGCGTGCGACGTCGGTCAATGTGACGACGATGGGCGAGACAGAAGGATATACCTGAGCTTGGCGAGCATATCAGGCAATGGAATGCAAGATGGATAGACTGTAGAAGAAAGAGAACGAGGAGTTGTCTGAGGGATTAGTGAAGCACCTGGGTGGGCTTTTATATCTGAAATATTAATTGTTTGAATGATAATGAAAATGGTCTTATCCTCGCCTGTCAGCATGCGGCGTCTCAAACGAGGCTGCAATACACTCGGACGCAACCCGATTGCCTGGATTGCGTTTACATCGGGAAATCAGTGGTACAGGTTTTGATAACTTACGATGAAGTCGGCTTACAGACCCCATGTTTAAGGTTGTTCGCTCTGGGGTAGTGAGCTGTTATTCTAGTGTAACCGGCTGAGATTTTGGAATGGTTAGGATTAGCCATCGTCGGAGCGCCTGAAAACGATAGACCGTCACCTCGGCGGCAGTGTACTTCCATTTTGTGCTCATGTCCGACGAGCTGAGGCCGACGTCCACTGCGCTGATGATGAAGTAGACGCGCAATACTAACTTTGGTGGTACTATACGCGAAGCCATTGTGTTGTACACAGATTTGTAATGCAGAGACGTGGATGAACGAGTGCCTGGGGGCGAGAGCACTCTACGATGGGCACGTCGATGAAAGCCCTCAGCTTGCTGAAATACATCGCTGGAGATTTGGCCCAGGCCGGCGGATGGCACTTCGCACATAGTGACTCCACTAGTATGAGCAACATTGAACGTGAGAAGCTATGGGTTACTAGATGCGTACGGACCAGGCAAGAGAGTGACCACTCTCTCTTCATTCCCGCCATCTTCTTGGTCAGCTACTAGGCATGATCTAGATTCAACATTGAATTACATCCCGTCCGTCATTCCATGGCAGGAGACCGACAACGATGTAATGCATTAGGTTTTTTGCGGGTCTTGACGTTATGCATTGTGAGCATATCCCTAGCACTCAGCGTCAAGGTGTGTGGGTACCAAGAAAAAACGTTTGTTGAGGCCTCTAGACAACAAGATATATCTTATACATGGATCCAATGTTCGCTCTACTCCGTTCCATAGTGAGTATTGTTCCGGTTCACATTTACACCCGTGGGCACCTCACGCCAGACACTTGACCTCCCCACCCTCCCACCATCGCGATGGTCGCACCAAGTCACCACTCCATCCCCTCGATCTGCTTCCCGAGCTTCACGTCCCGCCCGTCCTCAAACTCGTACCCGAGTCCCAATAAGGCATCCATGAACGTCAGATCGAGGGCGCATACAGCTCTGTGCACTAGCCCGTCCAGAGCGGGTCGGGATCGGTTTCGGGGGACGTAGGAAGTGAAGATGGAGAAGAGTCGGTCGGGGAGGGCGTCGAAGCGAGTTCATCCTCCCAATCTAGCGCCGCGCTCGCCGGCGTATTGGTGGGTAAACATCACCTTCTAGCTCATCTTCGAGTTCAGGTTTCGAATGGGTGGCGTCGTCTGAACCTAGCGCCACGCTCCCCTGCGTTTGAAAGGGTACCTTGCCTTGCGGCGGGTAAAGGTTTTATAGTTGAGGTGTTGAAAGTTCTGTAAAGAAATTTGATATCCATACATGTGGGTTTTATATTTCGCCCCCTTTTTTTTAACAAAAAAAAAAAAAACTGCCAGATGGCGCACCTGCTGAGACATGCCGACTGGATTTCGACGTTTCGAAACAGGTGTCACACTCTCGTTTCGCTTTGAATAATCTTGTGCTACCGTGTCTACTCCCACTCCCATAACAGAATGGTTCGAAAATATCACCCTACTACTCAAGCTCCACCGGCTCCTACTCCGAAAAAGAAGGCTCTTCATAATACCAACTTGAAGTGAGGCCCAACGGGCGACAGAACACTTCTTGATATCTTTATGGTCTTCGTATCTATGTACTGATCTGATGTTGACCTTCGTGCGACTAGTGTGATATAGGCGGTGACAAACAGGACACCTTTTCGTTTTGGCTCGCTGCTCGTCCGTTTGCAATCAAAATAAGACGAAACGGACGCAAATGAGCGAAAACGCAGGGCTGCCGAACGGGCCGTAGTAAGGCTTGTCTATCTAATCAAACCTGACCACTAAATTCCCCGACTCCCAACCGATGTCAACGACATGGAGGAAATCGGTTTGGTCGCGTTGTCGCCGCAACAACCTGTCAGATCTAAAGCCAGCTAGGTTCTTCACTTATCCTTCAGACAACTCATTCCTCATTCCTTCAATCTTTCCCTTCTACGATATACTGATCTCGCATTCCATTGTCCGATAAGCTCGCCAAGCTCAGGTATGTTCTTTGCGTCTCCCATCGTTCTCACGTTGACCGACGTGCACGTTCAGTGCTCTGGTTCTTTGCATTGTATTCGTCTCCGCGTTGTCAGCTCCGTTCCCTGCCGGGAACAACAGACAGAGAGATGTCTCTTATACGTTGAACGATGACTCGGCAGATACTGGTGCCGGAAACCAGCCCGCCGACGAGGTGCTCATCGCTCGCGGTGAGCCTAAACCCAATATCTCCTCGTGGTGTGTACCCCTTTTGCAAACATTCGATAAGCGTATCGATTGACATCGCTCAGCGTCGGTCTGCTTCCCACTTCCAAAGCCATGTATGTACTCATCCGCCTGTTATCTCACCCAGCTTCCGAACGCTTACTGACCCTGTTTATAGCAAGAGAGGCGGCGCAGACTTAGAGAGCGGGGCGAGCGGCGACATAAAGTATGGTGCAGTTCGCAGATGCCCGCAAGTTGACGCCGATATTAATCTGTGTGTACCCTATGTTAAGCATTCGATAAGCGTATTAATCGCTCAGCAGCATCCCCGCATTCTGAACCCGAAGCCAAGTATGTACTCGTGCTTCTGTCATCTCGACCATCTTCCGAACTGAGAATGCTCTCCCCGTGGTCCCTCCAGTGAAGTGATGATTCTGCGTAACATGCTCGTAGCGATGAATTGACGCTAAACGGAATATTGATCAGAAGGCGTCTGGAGTCGTCTTGATCAAGATGATGACAAGATATATATCCCGTATATGGATCCAATGTTCGCTCTACTCGCGTTCCATGGTATACTGTTCCGGTTCATATTCACGCTCGAGGATACCTCACGCCCGACACTTGACCTCCCCACCGCCCACCATCGCGATCGTCGCACCAAGACACCACCCCAACTCTGTCCCCTCGATCCGCTTCCCGAGCTCCAAGTCCCGCACGTCCTCAAACTCGTACCCAAGTCCTAACAAGGCGCGCATGACTTCTAGCGCTGTCAACGGAACGAATGTCGTGAATGGGCTCGCCGCTGTCATGATGGTCAAGATAAGCGGGAACGTCTGTTTCATCTGCGTTCAGGAGTGGTGAGAGCCCATGAGACTCCAACGAACCAATAAGAAATAATTGTATTCCGTAGCGAAACTCTGGGCGGGCCCGATGGGCAACTGAGCGGGTCGTGAAACAAAATACAAAAGCAAGCCCTTTCCCTAAACGACGAAATGTTTATGATACATGTTGTAATCGTGAAAAATCGTCATCTTGAGACAATTCCAGACGCCTCTGATCAATACCTGATTATGAGTGAACTCGTCGCAACGAGCATATCACGGAGAAGCCTCGCTGGAGGGACCACAAGGAAAGCATTGTCAGTAAGCGTTCGGAAGCTGGTTGAGATAACAGAAGCACGAGTACATACTTATCTCCAATGACTTGATCCTCGACTACGGTGGAATATCGCTGAGCGATGACAATCAATACGGTTATCGAATGTTCACAAAAGGGGTATGCACATCTCGATATCGGGCTCAGGAGGAGCGCGATCGTTGAGCGAGCGATCGGTGAGCAAGTTTCTGGCGACGTTATCCGTCAAGCCCTCTCCCGACGTTGGGGGTACGGAAGGGTACGCAGAGACGAAGGCAACGCAGAGGACAAGAACACTGAGCGTGCGACGTCGGTCAATGTGACGACGATGGACGAGACGGAAAGGATATACCTGAGCTTGGCGAGCATATCAGGCAATGGAATGCAAGATGGATAGACTGTAGAAGAAAGAGAACGAGGAGTTGTCTGAGGGATGAGTGAAGCACCTGGGTGGGCTTTTATATCTGAAATATTAATTGTTTGAATGATAATGAAAATGGTCTTATCCTCGCCTGTCAGCATGCGGCGTCTCAAACGAGGCTGTAATACACTCGGACGCAACCCGATTGCCTGGATTGCGTTGACATCGGGAAATCAGTGGTACATGTTTTGATAACTTACGATGAAGTCGGCTTACAGACCCCATGTTTAAGGTTGTTCGTTCCTGGGGTGACCTGTCATTCTACCGGCCGAGATTTTGGAATGGTCAGGATTAACCATCGTCGGAGCGCCTGAAAACTATGGACCGCCACCTTGGCGGTAGTATACTTCCAAGTTGCGCTCATGTCCGACGAGCTGAGGTCGACGTCGACCAAGCTGATAATAAAGTAGACACACAGTGGTGGTACTATACGCGAAGCCATTGTGTTGTACACAGATTTGTAATGCAGAGACGTGGATGAACGAGTGCCTGGGGGCGAGAGCACTGTTCTTCGATGGGCAGGTCGATGAAAGCGGGCCTCAGCTTGCTGAAATACATCGCTGGAAAGCCGACCCTGGCCGGCGAATGACACGCACCTTCGCACCCATGCGATCCTGAAGAATACGACTCAAACATTCAACATGAGAAGTTACCGTCGGAACTGGTTAGATGCATACGGGCCACAGGGTGACCATCTCTGCAGCGATGGTCTTTCCGGTGACCACTCGGGAATGATCCGACCAAGAGCTCGTGATTTGGATTAGCACTTTGTAAACGAGTCCTAGCCTGAGCGAGCCATCACATGTCCTTAATCCCAAAGCTCATTAGATTCGACGCCATTCAGAGTAGCTGGCACAAACTACACTCATGGCTGTGAGAAATTGCTTGCCGTGACATACCACCATGGATAACGAACCTATACGACCTGGTCAATCTGCAATCTGTGCGAGACAAGGTCAATTTCGAACCTGAAAAATACAACACATTTATCATGTCTACAGGCAGTAGAAACCGTACAATACGATTCTCGACTTCTCCCAGTAGGTGATCGTGCATTATGAGATGGCTGGATTTATCAGAATCCAGCACTGTTACTGAAGGAGTGACAAGAGGAAACATTGTCAACGATCACGCGTTCGAATCCTTTGACCAAACATAGGCACTTATTCGACCACTAGCGATCTGGTTTCCGGGACCGGTCGCTGATATGAAAGCGAATAGAACATAAACGCGCACCCAATACGGACGTCGGAATGCGAACGTCGATGGTCTGTGTGACGGCCACGTCTACGGCGGGGTCGATGAGGACGCGGCTGTCCAGGGGTGTAAACAAGCAATTGGGTGGTCTCGAAGAAGAACCCTCTTGCTCGAATACCTGAGCCTATGTTTCGGTCCGACTTGAGTCATGCTCCGAGTGAGGGTATCACCATACTGTCTGACCAACACGTTACGATTCTCGTCGGAATACGACTGCTGTACATACTTTACGGTTCTGGCGTGCCATGTGACCATTCTTAGGGTGGCTGACTAGCATAAGGGGTTGAAATGGTAACCGGGCTGGAGAAGTAGGCAAAAACTCCTCAATACGCCTGTGATTGACTCGTGGCGAATTGTACCACGGGGATGGTATCCTCCCAAAGCAAGCACTTCTCCATAACGGGCCGAGCTTGCGAGATTCGGTCTGCAAAAAACTAAAACCAAGTCGCAAGGGAAACTCCTGAGCACGGATGCCCCGGATCCGAAGGGATGATAGCCGTGTGAAGCATCGTCGGAGGAGCTCGTTTCCATTTGGTGCTTGGATCTGCCTGTGGAAGAATAGGTCTGGAAATTTCTCCAAGCGACACAGTCTAAGTGCCAGTACTTGTTGGACAATGGACTTGTGTTCCTTGACGACCGCCAAGTGGTTTTGGTGTGACGTGCCGAAGAATCTTGGTACGTTCGGAGTCGGAATTCGGGGAGCTTCGGTGTATGCGACGAGAGCGGGGATCTGAATTCTCACGGTACTGTCCTTCCTTCGTCTGCTTTCGTCCCGGCGCTGAGCTCGCCGTCGTCCCAACCCCTTGCTCGCCGTGCACGACGACGACGACGACTTCTTGTTTCACGTACGCTGTGGTTGATGATCAGCTGCGCTCACTCTGATGCCGCCGCGCTCACTCGTTGCTTCCTCGAGGCGTCCTTTGTCCGCAATATTCCTAGGGTCGTTACCACCCAAGAATCCCAAGGAAACCGATATTCCAGATCTTCCTGAGCCTCCAGAGAGTCCCGGTGCTGTTTCCCCTTCTGGATTACCATCTCCCCCAGCAACCAATTCAACCGGAAGTGGTTCCACTGGTGACAACGGCAGCGCGAATTCTGGCAGCATCAGGCAGCGTCCAGTTTCATATTCAGGTTCTCCAAGTGCAATGACGCCTATAGACACGTATGACAGGCCCATGGCTTTATTCAAGACTTCAAGACCCAATTCTGATGACGAAGATGACGAAAACGACCATGCGGGTGAGGAAGATAATACCGCCAGGCTTGACCGGAGACTTGCAGTCAAAAGCCCCAGTGAGAATATCGCAGCGCTCCAACGGGTCAAAAGCCTTGCTCAACGCAATCGCATGGTGAGCCTGCTGCGCTTCCTCCTCAACCTATGCTCATTGCATGCCCTTGTTCCACCCCACGTGTTGCACTGCGTTCTTGGCAACCTTCGGAACTACGATTTCTTGAATTCCATTGTGGTTTTGGTATTTCGATGTTAAACTCTGCCTATATGCTATTCAATCTGTCTCGCTTGTCGAATTGACGTATGATGGGCAGGCACTTGACAAACTCTCCTCCCGACTCAATACTCCATCACCGACCCATACCTCTCGTTCACCTAATGCCCCATCATCGTCCACTACCGCAGCATCATCGTCTCGCCTCTCATCCCATTCGCACTCACAGCCCTCACCACATGCTCAACGCAATGATACCCTCTCGGGATCCGAGACCGAGCGAGAGAGCCTACGTGCACCAACTCCTTCCCGCTCTGGGTCCAATTCCAATTCCTACCGTTCATCCTCTCCTGAACGTTCGTCGACCCCGCCGTCTGTATTAAATTCCGGTCAACGACAAAGGCTAATCTCTGCACCCACGTCTCCCGAGAAGACGCGTCAGGCGTCTCCCGGCCCGTCACGTACTCCCCGTAAACGAATGTCCATGGCGAGTGCTATCTCTGCTCACGGTGTGGAGAGCGGTCGATACAGTAGAAATGACCATGATGTTACTGAAGCAGCGCTGGCCGCTGTAGCTTCTTCAAGGAGGAGCCCTACGGGAAGCAAAAGGTCACGGCAGCCACTTCCGGGGGAATTCAGGAACAGAGAACGGCCGAGCTTGGAAGGACGGGTTGGTGGCATGGCTGAATTCCTTTTGCGGTCGGCTAAAAATGCACTTCCTTTAGACTTCAACCGAGCCTATGACTCCATACCACACCTCCTTCCGGGATGGTGCGTACGAGGTCGATCATTCGCCAAGGACTGCGGCGCATACAGCTGTCAACGCAACAAGCAGTATCCAGTACTCCCCTCGCGGTGCTCGTTCCACTCGGGTTTCCACTGTGAGGGATCTGACACGACGACATCAGACCCGCTGGCTTTCCGATGATCTATCAGGTAATGCTCCAGATGGGGGGCGAAGACAGTCTCAGCGAGGAGGAAGTGCAGAAAGTGCTTTGAATGGTGGCGTAGGGGCAACAGGGAGAATCGCAGGCGAGAGTTTGCGTGCGGCAGGAATTATCATGCGAGGAGGTGGGAAACACGGCGCCCCATCGAACGAGGATGTTTTCGGTGAAGGACGAGATGTGAACGTGTCTGTACGCGGTGCACGCTCAAGTGTAGTTGGCCCGAACACTGGTCGCGTATTGGAGTGGGAGGACACGGAAAGGCAGCAGCGATCCGATGCTGATGATAGGAGTCGAACGAGTGGATCCAGCGCGCCTGCTCCTCGCCCCCACTTGCACTCAGATCCACCTCGGGCACCCGCTGCCTTAGTTGGAGAACGGGATACCAGAGGTACAGGACGTGGAGTCTCATCTCGGCCCGCTACGTCGATGGCGGACTTTGCACACGGGGGAGACGGTTTCAGGAACGGGAGTTATGCGATACGGTCCAGGAGAACGCCGTACGACCTTTCGGATAGACCAGAGTCTCGGCACTCACCGACTACGCGCACCCTTTCCATACCTCAGACACCATGCGAGCCAGACAGGCCGCGCACAGGCACACTCTCCCGCCACTATACAAGCGTAACTCCAGGCGGTAATGGCTCGTTCGCAAACCTTCATAGTCCCCAGAGCGCCGAACACACCCGCCTCATGCTAGAATCACTCGCGATGTTCCAAGCGCAACTCTCTCGACATCCTAATCACTCCCAAACAGTTCGTGATTTATCCGATTATTCAAGCACGATCATACGTTCGTCAGAGAGGCTCAATAGGATTTTGAGGGCTGCGACAACCAATGCTGTCCAACAACAGATTGCCATCGAAGTGGATGACGAGTACGACGAAGCGGACGGGCCCAATCACCCCGCACAAATCTGGAGAGATGTTGGGTCCGACTTTCGGGAGAGCTTGCGGGAGAGCGATGACGTAGTGCGCTCGCTCACCGGATTCATTCTTGGTGTCGGAAAGCTGTTGAAGGAGGCAGTTGGCGCATCTGAATCTGCCCACCTGAGGTCAATGAGCCTGGATGATGAAATGACTAGGAAGCCCCCGTCCGATTCAGGCCTCGAGAGGCGCAGCACCAGGCGGAGTCAAGATGGTAGACGAAGCGCCGAGTCACGATTGAGCTGGGAACCAATGACCTCTGCTAGTGGGGCTGATATGTCTCGCAGGCTCTCCTCTCGTAGCGACCTTAGCCTTGCCCGCCCTCCGTCTTCGCAGGACAGGGACGGCAATCAAGATCGATCGACTTCCTCTAGCAATGGTTTCAATCTGCCTTTAACTTCCCGACGGTTATTCGCGCCACGTGAGCATCGCGAGCAGCAAATGACAACGAACGGTTCAGCGACTCATAATACACCGTCCAACGCCCTTGACTTATCAGTGGACTATGAACCATCTCCAACCCCGGCATCGCGATATCCTCAGGCGGAAAGGTCAAGACCATCTGTGTATTTTACCCCGCCTCCCTTGCCAACTCTCCCGTCCGAATCCCTACTTCAAAGATCCAACACTACGGTCGACAAAGGCAGTCGTCGCAACGTCTCCTTGGCTTCCATAGTCACCGTTCGCAATCCCAACACACCTTTCGCTTTACCCACACCCAATCCCACGACAGCGGTATCAACACACACAGCTTCGGCCTCTCCGCAGGTGTCTACGTTTCCTATAGAGCGCACAGATTCCCGCGACTCAGTGCGTTCTTCTGTAACCTTTTCGCGTCCATCGGGAGTGTCTGTATCTGCTCTCCAGCAACAGCAAAGCCGTGACGAGGCTCGAAGGCGCGTAGGTACGACTGCGGAAGAGGATACCTCTGGTGTCAGCCAGATTCGCCCGTCACTCTCTGGCTCGGAAACTGAGAGGGATAGTCGTCGGCGAACTCTCGGTGTTCGTGCAGCCCGCAAGTCGCTCGAAGCTGCCGCCGAGGAGCGCGGGACAGCGGGCGGCAACCCTCAACCCAAGACAATTGCGTTCCCGTCGCAACGGCGGGAGCGTCGACGCACAGTCACAGAAATCTTCGGCTGAGCACAGACCGATGTTGTGTATTGCATTGTTCAAGTACGTGCTAGAACATCCTGGCTGCCGCTCTCCTGTACTTATAGCATTGTTCAGAATATCAAGGTGTATCCTGCCTTTTGACTCTCCTCACTGCCTTTGTGCATTATATCCCGCATCGGATCCTCGCCTCTGGACTTTGCCTTTTTGAGCGGACAACACCACGTCCGAAGCACCCCTGTCTCTAACCTTATTCCTTTTGTCCTGGTCTCTCATCACTTTTTGTTATCTTGGCTGGCCATGCAGATACTTTGTTCATGTCTGCCCTCTTTCTCTATTTTTTTTTCCTCGTTGTTTTTGTGTTCTTGTTCTATCGCTATACGAGGTGTTCTCGCACAGCACGTAGGTTTTCTTTTATGCAGGTAAGAGGAACATGCACCAATATGATAAACACTCTCGATTGAAACACTACAAGTACTCTTGAACGATTATCGTAGCATCCTCGTAATGTGATTGAGTCGCTACTCTCCTTTTGGTCGTGCATATTGCGACTGGATGATGTTGCGATGGTAGAGCAACCTATGGCCTCGTCGCCACCTGAGTCGACCATCAAAGGTGAGGAACCTTTTTGATCAACGCCTCAGAATCCGCACTTTTGTTCGATCGTCGTCTGAACGACCTCGAACATGTGCATGTGTTTGTTTATGTACCTCATTTGGCGACGCGAGTCGTTAGTGGGTACACAACGAACGACAGCGCTCTTGTTCACACGTGTTGCGACCGAACGAGGTTGTCACCGAGAAAAAGGCTCGCGATAACGCCCGGCGTTTACAAAGTTGTACTTATCGGCTCATGGACGTCTGGACCCTCTAGAGGACGATAAGCGTTAATGAAAAGAACACACACACAAAAAAAAAAAAAGGTGGCTTCCATATGATATATGACCATTCAGCGTCCCATGACGTAGAGGGTGAGCACGACCCTGGTAGATTCAGATGAGTCCCCCCCCCCGAAAAAAAAAGGTCCTCGGTAAGTTATCTCGAATCGCGCTTTGGGAGAGGATTCCACGCTGGCTATACTGCACGGGAACGAGAAAATGGCAGTGTAACGCTAACCGCCCGCGCTTAGACCGCTATGCCAAAAGGCAACGATTGCACGGGAACGAGAAAATGGCAGGTAGCAGCAGTATATTGTGGCCCAGATCCGAAGAGATCTCGCAACGTAAAAAATCACCCACAAAAAATGGACCATGTGGCCATCATTGGGACGTCGTGTTCCTCCATATTTCCGAGATCCGCATTCGAATGACGGCGAGAATGAAAGATATGAGAGGTACCATGACTGTAGATAGACATCACGCTGTCGGCATGGTTCAAGCTCCGCCTCGGCATGGACATTGGGTGGTGGCACTGCGATAAAATGTTGCAACTCCTCTCGTTTTCGACTTCGACGCAATGAAATGTTGCCACAGCTTCTCAACGAATCAACCCCGTGCGTAAATAACTGAGAGAGTTCTACGAGTATTTGTACCGTGCCGATAGCGAACGGGTGAGTAGTTGAAGTGCTGTTCTTAAATTTTATGAGAAGCTGGCAACCCTGGTTGAATGACAGTTCCTCTATGGGATGCGAGCCGCTGACGGAACGAGAAGGAGAGGCAATAATGTGAAGCAATGTTTCCACTCTGTCGCGCCGGTCTGAACCTGGTCTTTGCTTAGTATGGTTACTGGCGAATGCCACCCGGAATACGCCATAATCAGTGATAGGCCCATGGAAAAGGCCTTGATCTGGAGCGTTCGCACAGTAATACTTTGCGGGTGATATAGTCAAGTTTACGCGTTATCACAGCGCCGTCGTCCTGAATCCTTATCGATATCTCCCGCTCGTCCCGGTCAACCGCGTCCATGACGTACCCGATAAAACGCCATCCGTTTTGCTGGTCGGCCCGCTCACCCCTCTTTAGAAGTCAGCGAGGGCACAGCCAGCGCTGATCAATCACGGACCATTCCTTCGGGCATCTTTTTTATCAACTACCCTTACAATATTTCCCCTTCACTCCCCCCACTGACAACTGTCAGCTCCGCCATCCTACTTTAAACAAAAGCAGCCACTATTGTCGTGGCAGATCGATCATCAGAGTCACCTTTGACACAGATGCCCGAACCGGCACCGAGCGACGGTGAAATTTTACTTGATTGAACTACTACTAGCAGAAGCCTTCAGGAGGAACGAGCAATCACGGCCCGACAATGCCGGTGGAAGTCACGATTTCAGAGTACTCTACGAAAACTTCCGCTCAAAAAGCTGTTTGACTCACCGGGTACCCAGATAAACGTCTTGACGACGAATTGGAACTGTACGAATCGGTGGATGTGGGTCAATGATCCTATGCTATCGCGATGATGGCATACCGTTGGTTAGAACTAATTAACACCAACGTGGTATCCATTCAAAGACCAGACAGCCAATCGCACGTGTTTCTTTGTGCTGCTCCTTGGGAACGGACCGTCATCCGCCATATCCACGGCTGCGGCGATCGCATCCATGGGTTTGTCGCTCTTCAAACACTGGGCCGCATAACCCAAAAGACGACTCGGCACCCTCCGAATAACGGCGTGAAAGTAACGTTAACATAGTTCGAAATGAATGTCGAAACGAAACGAAAGATAAGATGGTTCAGTTGCGGGGCGCAACGGCTTGACCTCATCTGACATCGACAATACTTGCGATCGCACGTGCGGCACCAACGTTACCAGACTATCGCTCTATATGTCCGTCACCATGCGATACACTCGGGCATGACGTAGAGGGGAGCCCGACAGTGAAGAGCATAAGTCGCGCATGCCAAGTGCCAGAGCGCGAAGGAGATAAAGATAGACGTACGTGAGGTGATTGCCAACGAAAAGCCCGGAAAAGATGTTTCAGGCTTGCGAGGCACCCGCTCAAACCTCCTTGAGGGAGGCTTTCCTCACACGCTTGCTCCATTGCGGCGGTGGCGATCACCCTGGAAGTCGACGGGGAGCGGAAATACTCGTGAACGACTTTGGCGATCTTAAGGAGTTGCTTCTTTCGGGAGGAAGACCGTAGTTGAAACGTTTGAATTTGGGGCGAGTGCCTAAGCGCTTAAGTACCGACTGAACGTAGTTTATATTCGGTTATTTACCTTGATGCTACATACTCCTTTTATCGTCTTGCTGATATCTTTGCGTCGAGTATTCCATCAAGAGAAATTCCATCCTGCTTCTTCCATCCGTGGAAAACGTCCAATATATCATATGAGACAGGTGGAGCTTTTAGTATCAAATCGTCTTGCTCAACCCCGTTACCTGCGAAGGGCTCTCCTTCCAGGGCGCTCCACGTCGCGCACCCTTGATGTCAGGTTACGAGGATAGCGATAAGGAATGGGCCCAGAAACCCGTATATAAACCAGGCGACACCGTCGCTTAGTCGTACCAGACGAGATTCATATCCCTGTCTCAACACCTTCCCCTTAGCATTATTATTCATCATGTCGAACGTCCATACTTTCTACGCCGACGCTGTCCTGTTTGACATGGTGTGTGTGTCTTCTTCTCTTCGTGCTTTCGGAAATTAACACCTTTAATGTCGTCAATAGGATGGCACCCTCACCGACTCCATCGCTGCTGTCGAGGCTGCGTGGGGAAAGGTCGCCAAGGACGTTGGGCAGGACCCAGCCTACGTGATCGCCGCCACCCACGGCAAGCGTGCTGTCGACAACCTCGCGCAATTCAAGCCATCCATCATGTCCCACGAGATGGACGCCGAAGTCCAACAGTTCGAGGAGACCATTCTCTTCTTTGCTGACGCGTACCGCATACACGGTCCCGGTTCAGCCCAGCCCATCTCGTCTCCACTCAGTTCTGTCAGCTCGGGGGAGACTACCCCCGAACTGGACATGTCTCCAGGGAGTTCGTTGCCACCGTCTCGTACCTCATCCTTTGTCGCGCTCGACAGTCGTCGACCATCGTTTGCGACTCGGTTGAACGGCATGCTGGCCATGTCGGCCGTGCCGGAAGCGTCCATCTACGATGAACGTCTCTTTGATAATGCGATCCTCGAACAAGACGAAGACATGCTCAGGTTTGAGCCCGACGCCAAGAAACATTGCTTAGAAGCCTGGCAGATCGAAGCTGCCAGCGTAGATCGCGCTGTCCGTATTCTTCCAGGCGTGAGGAAGATGATCGATGCGATCCCCAAGGGCCGGTACGCTGTCGCTACGTCTGGTGCCAAAACGTATGGTACGTGAAGCGTCGCTTCGACATGTTGACCAAACAAGGTTGACGGAGCCCTTTTTTTTTTTTTTTTTTCCTTGATCTGTCAACAGCGCATGGATGCATGACGCGCGTCGGCATCGTACCTCCCGAGGTGACGATCACTGCAGATGACAAGCGCTTGAAGGCGGGAAAGCCCGCTCCAGATCCGTTCCTCCTTGCAGCGCGCGAGCTGGGTTACCCGGCCTCGAATTGCGTCGTCTTTGAAGACTCCCCGAGCGGGATCCGAGCTGGGCTCGCTAGTGGTGCAACCGTGATCGCCGTCTGCACCAGTCATGAGCGGAAGCAGATCGAACACATCGGTGCTCACTTCGTGGTAGAGAACATGGAGAACGTCAGCTGCGAGCCCTGTGAAGATGGTCGGCTCAAGTTTACGGTGCACCTCTAGAGAAAACGCGTGCATGACCCCCGTCTTGTACGAGAGCATTCTGACATTTCAAGTACCCTCTTTGTGATTGTGTATCCCAAGTATTCATCGCCTGTGGATGTAGCCCAAATGTAGAGTATGTATATATCCAGCCACAAATAGACGAACGTGCTAGATCTGCAAAGGTGATCGCTGGGCATAAAAGCTTATCGGATCGCAAAAAAAAAAGGGGGGGGGAAACATAAGCCGGAGATAGGGTATCGGTGAAACAACACGAAGCATAAAGGACGCGCGGAGATCTGATCTCGACATGAGGCACTTGCCCCAACGATGTTGAACTCAAAAGAAGAGCCCAATCCTGGATCTGCCCTACTCATCCTCGTCGATGAGGAATTCACGTTGCAACCAGAACGGGCCTGACGAGCAGGTATCAAAACGGAAACCCCAACCAGCAAAGAATGTAAGTGGACACACCGATTGGATCCTCGGCATCATGAAAGATGGTGGACCAAACGCCTATGAAACCACACCGTGACCGAACATTACCCAGTCCTATCGCATTCGCGCTACAGTGGGGAAAAGAAAAAAGAAAGAAATCAGCTCCATCGTTCCACTTTGCCAACCATTGTCAAATGAATGTGACCCTACTTCCACACCATTTGGTTCGCAGTTCCTCCAGCCTGGGAAAAACGCAAAAGTTAGGGTGCGGGATGGCGACATTGTTTTGAATGTGTGGCGGAGAGACGTATGCTCACCTGATGCCACCATACCTGGTCATCGTCCGTAAGCTTGACGAAACCAACGAAATCAAATTTCCCATCTACTTCCCCGACGAACTTGATCTTTGGACGCGTCGGGTGGGAAGGGTCAGGTTCGATGCCTGCGACACGAAAGTAGACATCCAGCGTGGCAAACATTTCGTCGGCGCCGTCGAAAATCGTCGTATCCTGAGGTTCATGATCTGGTACCTAACAATTATCCCACGCACGTCGTCCCGCGTCCTGATTAGCACAAGAAAACGGGGGCGGTTTCCTTACCGACGGGTCATTGTACACTATAACAGACAACAAAGGACGCCGCTCGTCAGCTAACCCCGCGTGATGTGATGACCGAGATGACAAGAGAGCGACACACTTACGTATGAACTCACGGTGGTCCATGAACCCGTATCTGAGCGACCACAATCCCTCGACGCAAGCCCAGTCGTGTTCCTTGTCTAGATCCAACCCCCGAGGGATGATGCTCTGGCAAAACATTATGCTCAGCGGACAGAAATACGAGCTTTCGCTGTCATCGCCGTCCGTGTCCATGAGTAACATCCCGAGGTCGTGCACGAGGGCCCACATGAAGACCCAATCCACACGTATGCTCCCATCCGGCATGAACGGCCCGTAGGTACGCTGGGCAGTGTGGTGACGGAGGCTGTAGACGAACGCCTGAGACGCTCGACGTCGTTCGGGATCGAAATCTCTCCGGGTAAGCCCGTACAGCGCATGCAACCTTGACAGCAGTTGTTCTTCCTCCCCCGATAACGCCCTACAAGACGCGTGCTCCACGAAGAACGCACCATCCCCGAGAAGACGTTGCAGCCAACGTATGTTGCGCGACGTCTCCCCAGTACCGTCAGGAGAGGACATGGGGGGAACATGGGTGAGGAGGTCGATGCAGGTCCGCAGCACCTGACATCGTTCTTGGCGCCGGCAGACGGTCGGGTGCTTCATCACCGTGCGCGCCCTCACGATTCGCTGCAGCTCTCCCTTCCAGTCAATGTTGTCTCGACGACTGCCAATACGGGTCACCGTGCGCCGGGGGTCGTCGAGCGGTTGTGCGAGGTAGAGACCCCGCCAGAATGGTTGGTTGAGGGGACCGTAAATGATCTCGTGGAAGAGACGAGAGGTCTGAGAGACGCATGCAATGTCGAGCGGGTCGAGTGCGAATAAGATGCGCTCGATGATTTCGAGCGACAGGTCTGCGAGGAGGGTCATTTTCGTGCAGTGTTGAGCCGAAATCGCTGGTACTGGCGGACGAAAAGAGAGATCGACACCGAGAGGTGTTTGAGTGGAGGTGAAAATTCTTGGGGTGTATTAATATTTCCGGATGCGCCTCGCATTGGTTGAAAGATGAAACGGAGGCCAGAGACTCGTCATCTTTCAAAAAAAAAAAAAAATTCTTTCACTCTCGAGATCGTGTTAGAGTGTGCGAACACGTTTAGGTACACACCCGTAATAGAAGGATTGTACCGAGACTTTGGTTAAAATGCGGAGGAGTAACGCAACGTACCTGTGCTTTCAAGTGAACGCGGCTCAGGGGCCATGTACAAACTCGGGCTTGCGGCGTGTGCTGGCTCCAGTGTGGCACATGGCCAACGAGGCACACGAGGAGTTGCCGCATGTCAGTGGAAAATGAAAAGCAATATATTTACCTATCGCTACAGACGTGTCTCAACTGCGTGACATACGACAATAAACCCGAATGTTCTGTGAGTCGTCGAGATGCGATAATGATAGCGAAATGAATGAATATGCGGGAAGGAATCGGAAAGCTATGTGCGCTGCATCACCTAAAATTAACGTACGCAGTTGCGTTTCGGTTACAGTAGTCCGCGTAGTCATAAAGGTTCTTCCTTGGCACCTCTTGATATCCCTGAATGACCAGGCGTTGGAACCGGTTTCGCAGCACGCCTGCCTGCCCCGCCGGAGGTACGCTTAGCATCATTATCGGCCACTTCGCTAGCAAGAGTCGCCCATTCTTCAATCAGTTGTTGTCCAACGAGAGGTTCAAGCTCCGTACCATCTCGCGACACCTTGATCTCCCGATCATGATTCCACGGGTTCCG
Source organism: Boletus eberwhitei (assembly GCA_038090915.1). Classification (NCBI taxonomy): domain Eukaryota; kingdom Fungi; phylum Basidiomycota; class Agaricomycetes; order Boletales; family Boletaceae; genus Boletus; species Boletus eberwhitei. The sequence continues at coordinate 17,822 of JBBPNO010000374.1, forward strand.
TAAATGTCGTGTCCGATGGAATGGAACTCGTTCGGTGCACAGCCATTTAACTTTGAACGTTTTTCCCCATCTTTCCACTCCCTGCTGAACCTCTGCATGGCCGTGCGTCGCCACAGATGGCATAGCCGTTGATGCTAGTTGGACATCCTCTGCGACAAGTGGCAAGTACAATTCGGGGTTACCTGGATCATCTACATCACCGCCTTTGCTTCTTACTCTCGTGCATACTCCAGGTTTCATCTCTTCTAACTCAGACCGCAGAGTTGAAGAAGAGTCAGGGTTCTGGGACACTCGAGCAGTAACCGGCCATCCCTTATCTCTACAGCTGAAACTTGACCGCGGAGGACTAATAGGGTCTTCTGAATCGCAATCAAGCACAGGTGGCGCTGACCGTCGCTCTTGAGCGGACTCGACTTCAGGAAAACCGGCTGCCCCCGGACTACTTTTACGTTCATCTGAGGAAGACACGAGTGGAAATGGGAATGCTTCAACCGACTTGCGCGCAGACGGCGAAGTATACGTCTGTGGGCTTTGGCGCGATGGACTTTCGCGCTGACCCGGTATATCATGGGCAAGGACGCAACTAGGCGACGGCGATGACGTACTGGGTGATGAATCTGCGCGCGGTGCCCACGGAGTACTATAGTTGCTACGAAGGATACCACCCGCCATTCTGTGGTACGGGAATCAGCATGGTATGTCGACCGAGGCTGTGGACAAACACACAGGGCATATCCGTAGAACCCACTACTCCTGTTCACACTGAATATCAGAATGACCTCCTTGCTCGTACGGAAAGCTTGATCTAATATTGCCTCATTGTGCTTCTGGGTTGCCCACACGCCACGTTTAACGCTAAGGTCCAAGGCATACTGTGTCCATCAAGTGAATTATGCTACACGCCGGCGTCGGAGACACGCAATGGACCCACCTGTGTTAGTGACTTGAGAATAAAGAACCGTTTAGGAAAATCACGGACCAAAAGACTCGAGGTTGTCGAAGCATACGAACCGGATCGAGTAGGGACTGTGAGATATTTCCCTTCCACACACTTCAATGGTTCTTCATCTTTGGAAACTGATGGGGCTGGCGGTGAATCATATATCGTAGATAGGCTTGACCTACGACCTTTGGACAAAACAGTCTTCTCGACCGCGGACTCGTTACTCTGCACATTCTTGACATATTGCGTATGGACGCCTATCCCACGTTGAGCACCGACGCCAGCTCGTAGATCGTCCTCTTTCCGGCGTGCTCTACAAACGAACCGTGGACATCGGCGGTCATGAGGTCGTAATTTCATTCCATTGAACTGGGTAATTGCGTGATTCAAATGGTCCTCGGATTGATAGTTCACAAAGGCGCAGTTGGAACGAGAGATGAGAAAGATAGATATCACTCCACTGTCCTCGTCTCTGTTACTATGTTCGGAGCATGGAGATAGTGGAGCAGAGTACGTCAGAAATCGCCAGAGTTCATCATAGGTAGCGTCACTTGCAACATTGCCTACCCACATTACCCATTCCGATCGTTTGGGTGGTGGATTCGGGTGATAGTGACGGCGAACGAGTGGACGGTCACGTGTACGAGAGGGGCTAGCTGCCGACATGTTTCTCAGTTCATGTGTATCAATCTTGTCCGAGCTCGGCACGGATATGCGCTCTGGCGGATCGGCAGCGGGAGGAGAAATGGTGTTCCGTGATGCGGTAGCGGCGAATGGCCTGCTGCTAGGACCCGAACTAGGCGAGGGTAAGCGCTCCGAGCCTGTCGACTGAGCCGCGAGTGTGGTGGGATCTCTGTGCAGGTTCTGAGTCTGGGGAGGTGAATAATTCATGGGATAATGCTGTTGAAGTTGCATAGGAACACCCTTGTTGACTGCATCTGCAGATGGACCCGGACCATGGTGCCACTGATACACGTTGGGCTGGTACTGTTGCGGTAACCCAAAAAGACCGGTCGAAGTGGGGAGTGGCAGGTATTGTCGTGTGCCGTATGATCTTGCCCGAGATGGACCAGGGCTGTCAGTTACAGACTGAGGCATGGGCGGCGGGAGATACTGTGCTTGCTGGTAAGATGGAGTTCTATCTTGCATACTAGAATGATGGTGGGAGTATGGTAGCGGCCGATATCCAGGCAGACAATATCGAGATGGCGCATATGGACTGGATTCTAATGGATGATACCCGTAGTACACGTGTAGTTGAGACGGGTGGTTCTGGAATGGAGATGGATGCGAGGACATGACGTACTGTCCAGGAAAACCATTATGGTGAGTGTGGAGAGGCCCAGGCGCAAAGTGAACAGGTAGAGGAAGGGTGATGTTCGTGGTGTGTAAGATGTCAATTGACCTAGGTTGCCCGTGGTCATCTGGGATTCCGGTGCGCGCGTGGTGCTGGTCTGTGAGCATGGTCGTAATGTAGAACCAAGGGAAGGACAGTTGAAAAGTTGAGCTATGCGGCCATGCACCGTCGCAATTATTAAGTACTATCCCTAATCACGTGATCTGGGGCATATCCGTCATAGTGTCGCTTACATAATACACGTATCATAAATGAACCCTCCTCCCTACATGGATGTTGTGAAAAAATGTCTTGCCCGGGTTGTGCCGATGGCCCTGTAGCCAACGACCAACTCTCCAGCCACTCATCTACCGTCAACGCCGCCTGTCCGGTCGGACCATGTTGACACCGGCGAAGCAAATTTCACCTAACGTATAGGGTTTCCTTTGGTGTACTAGTCTTGTGTCAACAGGTATTTGACATGGGAGATAGAGACAAGTTAATTGGTCCAATGCGTAAGTTGGTTCACACCATTGACAGCGATGGGTAACCGAGGCTCAGCTAATCCAATCTTAGACTCTGAGCTCTGAATCCGAAGCCCGAGGATTCGAAGAGACTGCCACACTTGTGTTCCCAAGTGTGTACACGGGCGTTTGCCATGCGAAAACATTTACAAGGTGATTGTACATTCCTGCCAAGCTGCCGTACCGGAAAAATTTACCTCGTAAATTTGATCCGATTGATGTTAGATGCGCACATCGACTCTCGGAGCCGACGTGTTTCCTCAAAGTCCCTCGCTGTCGATGCTCGATGGGGTTCAGGCAATTTCAATGACATATTACCCAGTTTGAGCAAAAACATATGGGGGACGACAGGAAACAGGTCAGAAGATTAGTTTATTTGTTGCAACATTTTTCATTGGACACTCAGGTGGAGTGGAAAACCGAGCCCCGGTAAGGTACTTATCCCCGCATCTCAAATCTCAGATCTCAGCGACGACCTGCCTCAACAGGTTTGTTCGTTTCACGCGATTACTTGCCGAGTTATCTTACCAAACCTTTTTCTCACATATCTCACCGTCTTGCGACATCAGCTGATCGGATGATCAGTTTCTGTAGCCATGGCAAACCATGTCCCGGAATTAACTCATCGTTTTTCCCCATGGCATGACTCCCTCGCTTCTGCATTTGTTACAGGTTTCTTTTTTTCACCCACTCGAGAACATCCCAGTCGCGCTTTTCGTCGTCGGAGCGCGCAGACGACCACCTCACGCTCATTTCACCCTTTCGCTCGTTTTCGACACACTGGGCTCGAGTGTTGGTTGTACGAATCCCCTAACGTGTGTTGAACTTGTACCATCTTTTCTGGCAGCATGCACAGAGTACCAGCAAAACATCGTGCTTTAAGACGCTCTATCGCTGGGCTCGACGCACGCGATCCCCAGCTCCTATCTCCCCTCAATTCTGTTCCCGTTCTTGCTCCGCTTGTGAGTACTCTCCTCGGCAATGGGGCTGGTAGTGGCGCACAACCTTCTACCCCCCCTAATGCTCAGCCAGCTCCAGTCCCTACCACTGGCAGTGGGGGCGGTAGTGGGAATGGTGGGAATGGCGGGAATGGGAATGGTGGGAATGGTGGTACTGGTGGGAATGGCGGGAGTAGTGGGAATGGCGGGAATGGCGGGAGTGGCGGGAATAACGGGAATAGCGGGAATAGCGGGAATGGTGGCGATAGTGGCGGGAGCACTCCAACACCTACCGCCCCACCCACAAGTGGTGGAGGAACCGGGGTCTCACCAGTACCCATCGTTCCAAGCCAAACGTTTCCAACTTCTGCTCCAGGAAATAAATCTGGTGCAAGTAACGCAAGCGGCGGTACGGTCAGTTCTTCGAGCCTAGGCGGTAATTTCTTGGGTGTTGGTGGTGCACAAGTCAATGCTGGACCTGGGTCTTCTTCCAACACGGCTTCTACGGCTCTCGGCACGTCTACTGCTGGTGTGCAAGCTACGGATTTTCTGTCAGCTTCACAGTATTCGCTGGGCTCCAACCCCGTTAGTACAGCTTCTCCGTCGCCAACCATCGCCACATCCGCAGCCATCTTGTCTGGGGGTGCGATTGCAGGAATCACCATCGTGTGCTTGATCATCTTGCTCGTTCTCATTCTCCTAGTTATTCGCCGCCGCTCCATTGCACGTCGCATGGAAATCCGCGGGAAATGGTGGTTCGGTCACCATGCTTCGGGTGGAAAATGTTGCTTCGTCAATAACGGAAGTCCTCACAGTAGTACCTTGGGGTCGAGTGGGGAAACCCCGGCGAGCCGACTGAGCTCTCGCAGCAGTTTCGCTACCAACTTTGACCAAGGGTTGATGCTCCACGTCGATTCACCTCAAAGGCTTTCACACGGTGTTCTCCCCGACTTCCCTCCCCTGGTCGAAGTTCGCGAGCGTAACGCCGCCTTAATCTCTACAGGAGGTGCAATAGCGCGCAGGGAGTCCATAAACAGCATGCTGAGCGGCAGCAGCGAGCCAGATGCTCAGTACCTGACAGCTTCAGGTCAGAAGAATCTAGAGCCCTCCACACCCATGTCTGTCCGTCCATTTTCACCCTCTGAGTCCTTCGCCTTTCCAAAACCACCTGCGCCGCTGTCGTCCACTGTGGACCCTTGCTTCCTTTCCGGGGCCCAGGGCCCAACATCTTCTAGATCTTCTGCGACTCTCGTTCACCTTAGCCCGCCTCCTCGTGCATTTATGACAGACCTCCCTCTTGTATCGGTCTCGACGCCTTCTCCCAACCTTCAGACATCGACGTCCAGTGACATTCTCTCACCACCCAGTGCGGCCAATCCTTCTGTTGACCCCTTCGCTGATCCCCAGACACCCGTGTTTGCGGACGTCGAGGTCATTCGTCGTCCTTTCAAACCCTCATTGGATGACGAACTGGCGGTTTGTCCGGGTGACCGCGTCCGCCTTGTCCAAGTCTTTGATGACGGCTGGGTATCCATCGAGAAGTTGGCAGACACCGAGGGGAAACGTCACGAACGGGGGTTAATTCCTGTTGACTGCTTGCGCGAAACTAGTCAGGCTCTTCCAACCTTCCTTACTGAAAAGAGGGTTACAATCTATGGCTTAGATGAACCGACTGCATTGTAGAAGAGAGCCAGAAATCCTCCGCACGACGTGAGTCTCGATTGATGATGTTTTCCCCCACACGACACTGACATCGGTTGGATAGGCAAAGCTCTGTAAGCTGGACTAGAAGACGTCGCATCAGATTTTTTGCAGCCTTTTAGAACTGATTTGACGACTCCCCCCACGTTTGAGTCTCGCTATCTTCTCTCGTGAACCGTTACATATCCTAATTCTGTTTACAATCACAAGATTCGGGATTGCGTGTCTATACCACTCGTTCTTTCTTTACTTTTTTCCCCCTTTGCCCCGTTTATTCCCCCCCTTCGTTGACATTTCCTTTTTCCGTTTCCATTCGCTCAGCCCCCTGATTTTTTTTTGGGATGTCGATCCGACGGAACTTCAGTTGGGCGGGGAAAACTATTTTTTGCGGCTGTACTCTTGCCACACTCATGCTTGTTCTCTGGCTCCCTTGTATTTTCGCTGTCACCCATCATTTTCCATCCTCCCCGATGTTGCCTCTTTCTCGTAGGCGGTTTGCTGGCGGACCGGATTCCGGAGGGACTTCGCGTCATACGTACTGTATGTCTACTAGCGATAGATGCACACATGTGCACGACTACCCTTTTTTTTCCCACTCGGTCGTCATATATCGTGGAGACTCAACCTATCAACCGTTTAACCCCCCTGGGAATGGTATTCATTACCGTCCCATCATCCATTTGACCATATCAGCTGAAACTAGGCCCACGGTTGTAAATCTCTGGCGTTTCCACATTCACATGTCACGCTCTGAAACGTAAACACCATAAACCTTGAAATATAGTTTGACATTTGGGAAGATCTGGCAGAACTTAAAGCTTTCCCGATCGGAAATATGTGGGGCTTGAGCTTGAAGCTTGAAGTATAGGGCCTCGGCGAACATGTCAGGATGTCGGCGTGCATAAGACTGCATCGGGTGGAGTTCATGAGCGGGTTGAGGGCGGTGCGGGTGAGTGGCGAGATGCCAAGGGTGCCGAATCCGTATCTCGCGCAGACGACGACGAAGGAGGTGGATGTCCCTTTTGAAGAGGACAAGATCATGGTGTTGATGGCGGGTGAGGATCCTCCCGGTCGGGAATGCATCCAACAACGAAGGCTGGTAGACAGCATTGAACGAGCATGGTTTGACCTCGCAGATACTACAGTAACCGTCAGTCGTCGACGACGCCAAAAAAAGAGCGACAACTCACGCATCCTTGGCCATGACCAACTCCAATACCCGATTACACGCCTCGAAACTCCAAACGTCCTCTTCCTGTCCTACTTTTACGATCGGATTATGCCCCTTGGTACCACCACCACCCACCGACACCCAACCGCGCATCACCGTCTCGACGATCGCCACCTTCGCACGTCAAGTTTGTGCAGGCCCGACCAGCTGGCTGGAGCACTGGGCCCCTTACCCCGAGGTGATCGAGGAGTTGGAAGGCCGGCCAGAGTGGTGTCTCGACGTGACGTTCATGCATGCCTTGTTGGGACTTAGGTACGAATTTGAGGACGTGCGGGACGTGGAGCTCGGGAAGCGGATCGAGGGGACGGAGTTGGGGTGGTGTTTTGGTGCGACGATCGCGATGGTGGAAGGTGGGACGGTCAAGTATCGGGCGTGAGGCGCCCACGGGTGTGGATGTGGACCGGAACAGTACTATTGAACGCGAGTAGAGCCAACATTGGATCCATGTATGGGATATATCTTGTCGTCGAGAGGCCTCAACGAACGTTTTTTTCTTGGTACCCACACAACTCGACAGTGAGGGTGAGCACGTAGTCGTTCGAATTCGACTCTGTCCGGTTGAACCAACGGGAAATTAAGCACGCATAACACGAAAATATTCTCTCTCTGAACGACACAGTGCAAGCGTAACATACATATGGTACAATTGAAAAACTATCATCTTGAGACGACTCCCGACATCATCTGATCAATATTCCGTTCAGAGTCAACAAGCATGTTACGCGGATTCATCATTGGAGAGATTACAGGGAAAGCATTGTCAGTCAACGTTCGCAAGCTGAGATGACAGAAGCACGAGTACATACTTGGCTTCGCGGAGGAGCCAGGCTGAGTACCCCAGTGAGAATTGACTGTGATTGTATATGTCCGGGTATACCCGGACATGTTTCCTCGCGAGTTACATACGATATCATTTCGTAGCACAAGTCTCTAATAGAATGAGAATGTTCTGCATGCTTATACATTACACTCTCTGACTATAGATGATTTTCCAGGCTATGACATCAGAGAACAGATCAAAACATATCGTGTTCCAGAAAGTTTACAATTATATAATATGTGCATAAATGATAACCAGTATTGTCATATGTTATTCCATCCAGGTGTATCTGATCTCAAATGTGCCCTGATGATGACGTGATATGCTTGTAGCTGTTTACAAATGACCATTTCTGATACGAGAACCTACATACAACATCTGCATGTTGTCGCAGTGCTCAGATCAGATGAGAAGAAACTGGATACATGGTGAGCTAGTTACATGAGCGGGGAAGCCTATGTAATGCATCATAGCCAATGCTAGCTGTGTTGTGAGCGATCGGGTGAAACCCGTAGGGTTTCCAGCCCAAGGCAAGATCCTGATCTGTGAGTGGGCCAGGTGAGCTGTGATCCTGATTCCTAGGAGTCCTTGGCGACGCGTGCAGCGAAGCGAAAGGCCCACTGACTAGGAGCTGGAAGGGCTACTCACTGTTAGCATACTGGTGGCATAGCTACTCGATTGAATTCGTTGAGAAGTTGCTGGTTGGCTTGCAAAAAGGGTGCTAGTATTAGCGCATGGTGCCTTAGATAAATGGTGAAGGCATTGCCTGCCCATCTTTCCATTACTTTTACCACGTCGAATGGTACACCCTTGAGTAAATAGAACAGGGTGCCACCTATGCGTAGACTGTGCCCTTGGAGGTTCGCAAGACCACATTGTTTGACGATGGTTGTGATACGGGTTGTGAACTGGGTTTTTGAAAGGGGGCGCAAACCGTACTTCGGGTGTGTCCAGGCAAAAAGATGTGCGTTGTTGGGCCCGGGGTTAACGCGTAGGTGATTCTGTAGCGCAGCCTCCGGTGACCTGCACGAAATGAGAATCGTGCGGGATCATGAATAGATAACATAGATTTTCTCATTATCATATGAAAGACTATACTAAGGCCTACTCCTCTACCAAGTTTCAGACCAATCCAACGGTTCATTAAGGAGATATGAATAAATCTTCAACTACCACTACTATTACTAGCTTTCACCAGCTATACGAATATTTATATTTCTAATCATGTGAC
>JBBPNO010000375.1:0-26532 GCA_038090915.1 Boletus eberwhitei
CTGGGCTAGCTGAATCTGAGATGTGAAGTGAGTGCATGTGAACCTTTATACTTTTCTGGCCAATGCTGTGATTGGATGGCAATTTTAGCAGCATCCTAACCAAGGCAAGGGTCATGTGATTATGCTATGCAAGTGTGGGAATAAAGGTACCAGTCACATGATTAGAAATATAAATATTCGTATAGCTGGTAAAAGCTAGTAATAGTAGTGGTAGTTGGAGATTTATTCATATCTCCTTAATGAACCGTTGAATTGGTCTGAAACTTGGTAGAGGAGTAGGCCTTAGTGTAGCCTTTCATATGATGATAAGAAAATCTATGTTATCTATTCATGATCCTGCATGATTCTCATTTCGTGCAGGTTACTGCTCTCATTTACCATGTGATACTGGACACATTTCTCTGAATCATCCAAGTGTGCACAGGCCTGATATCACAAGTCTTCTGCGCTGGGGTTCCAGTTCTGGTTCCAATGTGCCTCACCCCTCCAACCCTTGCAGCCCTCCCTTAACCTTTTGCTCAAGCTCAATATCTCTTTCATGTTTGGGAAGATCTTTCAACTTGACCAGCTTTCTTCTGTCAGTCTACATATTGAGTGATACTTTCTTTTGATATCTCCAGGCTCAAACTTTTGAAAAGATCAGCATCTGATCCAGGGCTACAAAGAACATGCTTACTTTCATCCCCCTGCTCTTTGCAACAGAAGAAAGGAGCCAGTCAAAACATGCAGAAATGAAATTCTGCTCTGAGCACAGGAAAAATATTGAGTGTGGCTTGATGGCCATCGGAATCAACTTTCATTCTGACACCACCATTAGAAGCCCCAGAGCTGTGATCTGAGATCCTTCCATCTGCCCTGCAGCCCCCATAAGTCCCCTCATTTCCTCTAAGATCTCATTTGATGACTTTAGAACCAATTCCCCACTAAATTTAGCCAAACAAAGCAATACAGCTTCCCTCCACTGGTACTTTCTAAAACTGCTTTGCATAAATTCTGAGTGGTTCATGATCTGCATCCACTCCTTTCTGATCCTAAGGATTATTTGGGCGAGGCCCAAGCTCTAAACAGGCATTGATATCAGTACTAATGACATGCAGAAAACTGAAAGAAAGAACAAGGGAGATATAATGGGACTCCAACTCACACCAATGTACCATTCAAATTCCTTTCGAGATCTCCTTCTCTTTCCAGCTTCTCTTATCTCATGGAGAACCTAAACTGCATTCTTTTCTGTTTTTTGGATTAATAGAACCATTACACCAATGTTAGACACATTTCACTACCCATAAATGATCAGGTCCCTCACCTCACAGGGTTTCTCTAAGAATTTATTCAGCAATTGTATCCATTCTGAGACCATCCCACCCACATCTTTTGATCTTTCAGAATACCATTGAGCTCCATTGCGTGCACTTAGATTCACCTGAGGCACACCACCTTTTTTAAGTTCTGGTTCTGGTTCTGGTTCTGGTTCTGGTTCTTTCCCATTAATATGATTGCTATAATTCATCATGAACAGCTTTCCATTGCTGTGTTCTTTTATCCAGCATCTTTGTTATCAACTTGCATTGGAATCCACCAAAAATCTGGCCACTCACCCCAAACCCTTTCAATATTCCCACCTTTCCCTCTGCCATAATGTGCGACATCTCCAACCAGAAGTTCTGGCATATAATCAATGCCCTCTCATTCCCACCAAGTTTTACTATGGTTAATGCTGATCTCATCCAGATACTCTACCATAGAGGCGCTCTGCATTTCTGATGAGCAACTCTGTTAAGATTCAAAATATACCCCAACCCCTTACCACAGGAGTGTCATGACCAAACAGACGACAAATATTTTCCTCCCAATTTTTGATTTCTTCTTTGTTTTCACATGGAAACAATGCATGCTCCAGTGTGGCCATGTACAATTTTGAGAAACAATATTGGTCGAATTTGTCAAGCACAGACATGCTTGTTTTCTGAGCAATGTCAGACTTGGAGGAAGTAGGGTTGATTAGATGTGTTTTATAGAGGGGTTGAAATGACCTGGCCTTACTGGAAGGCTCAAGCAATAATCAAGAGATGACAAGTAAGGGTGAATCAAGTAGCTCCTGTAGTCAACCAGCAAAGCTGGGGAAAGATCAAGAGGACAAGACTGAGGTCCTCTGGCAGTGACTTGGGCCTTTATATACTGTCTAGGGATTTATACTAGATCTAATGATATGCTATGCTACATGCATGATCGGTGAGGTAGACATGAGGGAAACATGTATATCAGTATAGCCATGGAATGGAAGGGAAGCATAGCATGAGGAGTACATGAGGCAAGCAAGTCATAGATAAAGGCATGAGGCAAACATGTGTGATCCTACAGGCAAGCATGAGGTGATCTAGACTTTGGATGAGTCAAGGGGAATGGCATGAGGATGCCATGAGGCTGATGGGTCTAGATCTCTGCATGGACTTGAGCATTTTGGCAGGTTTGGGTTATAGGAGTAAAAGATAGGGGCTAAATGCAAAAGTCAATGTATAAAATTGGGAAAAATAGTAGAAATAAAAGGAAAAATAAGGTGGTCTGTAACAGGGGTCACCAAAATTCAACCCTGCTGCTTTCAGGGTACACTATACCCAGTTCCAAAACTGGTGTGTTGTGATGTAAAGTACTTAAAGCAAAGGGAGAAGGAAAGCCATGTCAATATACATATTCAACATCTGCTATCTTCAAGCGCATTGGGGCATTTGTGAATGTCCGCTCAGTAACTGTATTCACATCAATGACGCTATTGGTAGCACCTGTGGCATTACATCAACGACCATGCAAAACTTAATAGTTTATAGCACATAACTATGGCATAACATCTGCATGTTTATTCCTGCCACATTTTGTTGTACACCACATCTTGCCACACTGTTGATATTCAATATTCAGTGATCACAAATCACCACCATCATATACACCGACAACATCCCCGCTTGTGTCAAATGTCATCGGTCACTGGTCATTCATGATGATGCCCACTCCTGCAAATACTACATTTTCTGTGAGTCTGCAATGCAGAGGCAGATGCTGGCACTGATGTTCACTCAACAGGTGACCCACATGCTATATGTACATGCTCCAGATTCCCCCAGACAACTATGCAGACCCATTCAACCAAGCATCCTTCCAGGCACATGGTCACCTCTGAATCATGGTCAATAATGACAAATACAAGAACCGTAAATTATTTTGTTCTGACAATTTTGACAACTGGAGTTTATTGACATCCAACTGGGAAGAAACCCACCCTAACTACAGTTCTGAGTCATACCCACCACTGGAATTATGGAGAATGAGGGGACTGAGGTCATCAAGAAGACATTGACCCATCAGCACGTCAAGTAGTCAATACTCCATCTTGCCATATTGGATGAAGATGGCATTCTTTGCCGATATTTGCATTGGGCTTGTAGATCAATAAATTCCACTTGGTTGACTCTGTAGCATATATCTCTAATACTACACCTGTGTGTGCTACATGTGATGTATTGTATGAGAACTGCAATGCAGATTTATAAAAAATCCACTGGATTGGTGGCGGGTGTGGTCAGAAATTCCTGAATATCCAGGGTGCAGCAAGGTGCTGCATACAACAAAATGTGGTGGGAATAAATGTGCAGATGTCATGCCATACATAATGGTTTCACTTTCAATAACACTTGTTTGCAGGTGCCCGATGTCTGCCACAGATGTTTTGAACCATGGTTGGGGTGGGGATTTCTGCCCATGAGGGTTCAAAAGTGGCAGAAAAACCCTGAGTTAGTAAAGCCCTGGAAAGGCTGTCCAGTTTCGGTTAAGATATTTCAAATTCCACCTGCAGAAAATTTGGCCCCACAAAGTTTCAAATTTTCTTTCCAGGTCAACCAGGTTGCCACCAGTTAAAGACAAAAATGATCTGACATGGAGATGCCTATCCAGAAGGCCATGCATCAATGATGTGTTCATTCAGTTTTGCTTCTCCTCTGTGGCTTGCCATTTCTTTGTTTCTTTATCCAACTACCAATGGCATCCGTCGAGGTGGGGTCTGAGGCATATGCTTCAGACTGGGGAGCTCAGAGGGATGGTGTCCATTCCATCATGCAACACCTAAGGCATCCATCTAAGGTGTACAAAAGTGGGCACTTGACTTATCACCCCTGGTAACTTTGAAGACAAAGACAATTTGACATGGAGACACCTATCCAGGAGGCCTTGTGTCAATGTATTCAGACTCTTTTTTTCTTCAGAACCCACCAGACTGCTGCTGGTGGCATTCAAAACAAAGGTGATCTGACATGGGGGTGCCTACCCAAGAGGCCATACATCGATGATGTGTTCAGTCACTTTTGCTTCTCTGGTACCAGTTTTTGTTTTTCATTTCTCTTACCCAACTACCGATGGCATCTGCCAAGGTGGGGTCTGGGGCATCTGCTTCAGACCGGGCTCAGAAATGGAAGTGGCACCTGTATTCCATTATGCAACACCAGCAGGGCAATTATCTGAATCTTTGTTTGTTTTTTCTCTTCTGTTCCATCTTGCCTCATACTTTTGACCCATCTTCTGTGACCTACAAGACAAGTGTGTCCCAGTTGGCAAGAAGATGGCCATGGAGTTTGAGGTGGCTGAACAGCATGCCCCTAACATTTATGCCAGGTCACAGGCCTTGATATTGGCTGGTGCCCCCATACCAGCCCATTTTGAGCTGTCATGCTGTCCATTCCCATAGTATCATATCTGTTGCCACTCCCAAGCACCCCCAACAATTCTCAAAGGCCATCCAAACCCATTTTGTTGCCAAGAAAGAATCAAAACATGACCTAGAACATGATTAGTTGAAGGGGATCCTTACCAAATCATATGGCTGGACCATTGGACACCATTTAATAATTTAGCACAACATCTTTTTGTATATCTATGAATATAATTAATACCACTTCATACACTAAGTTGGAACCAGCAGGGCTCTTGAGGAACTTTGTCGTGACCTTGCTGCATATACTGCCTGGCAAATCCATTCCAGCAATGGTACCATATGCCCTGGCACTCTGTGCCCATGCAGAGTGCTTTGGAAGTGCAATGCCCTTTGGAACAATAAAGCTACCTACTGTGGGAACACTTTTAGCACATCATCATCAATGTAAAGCCAGCTACATTAAAGGCTTTCACCATCTCGGGTGACATCTTGGATCAAGAAGCCTGAGTGAACAAGTTCTTGAGCAGTCAGGTTAATGGCCATGCATTACTCCAGGGTCATGCACTTTTTCAGTCCCTCATGTCTAATGTCTCATACAGTTGTCTACTTGTGCTCGAAAGCTATGGACAAATTTAAAGGAAGTGATGTTGATCATGACCTGATGATTTCCCCTCTGCATTTACTTGCTTCCACCATCTTGTCATCTGTGAATCTAGATTCTGCAGTTAGTTGTCCTCTAACATATGTGTTTGTCATGGCCCTTTTTAAACCATGTAAATTCATATGTTGTCTCATGACTCTCATCCTTGACTGCAAAATAATGCCACATGAAGATTGAACTGTTTAACAGGCTGTCTCCAGAACCCGCTGGTGGGTTCTTAACCAAATAGTTTGCATTTTTTGTCACTTGTCCATGAACTCATTCAAGATTCCAAGTCAGCATTGTAAGCGACAGATGATTTTAAAGCACTCAGAGGCATTGTTGATCATGAGCTGTCATTTTCCTCTCTATTTTTCACTTACCTCCACCATTAGTCATTGTCTGTGCATTTAGTACTTTCAATAGTTGGTCGTCCTCCAACATTCAAATATTCACACATGCCAGTGCAAGCAAGGTAACTACTTGAGGTTGACATGGCTGCTGCATCCAACTCTCGGCCCATCATGCATCATGTATGGCAACTTGAAGCATAAAACACTCAACAATGATGACAAAGATATATGTCCACCATCTGAGTCGGACAAACACAGCAGATCAGAAGGTTGTTCACAATCTTATGTGCAAATTGTAACTTTCACACTTGTTTTTATTTTCTCTAAATGCTTGCTAGTATAGCATCAGCCCAACCTGAGCTGAGACATTTGTCACTCTCTAAAAGGGAAGCATAGGACAGCCATCTCAGATATGGAAGATAGAGAGCATTCAGTCACAGGAACGTTCAAAGGCATTAAGTTCATGGTCAAAAAGGCTTGATGCTGCAACTTGAGGAGAGGGTGTGAACCCAATGGCTCCATCGTACTCCCTGAACAATACAATGCAGCACTGGTACCATCGCAAGCAAACCTCAACCTAAATGGCATACCATCAAGTTGGAACAAGCCCTTGGTTCTCACTCTCCAGCTGTCTCCAGTGACACTCTCCCATCTTTCGCCTTAGCAGAACCCAGTCAGCAATTCATCTTCAGGCTACTACCTCAGGACCCAACAGTTCCTGTACAGAATTGGTCACCCCATTCAGCCAAGGACATTGCCCCTCTAGTGCTTCTTCTAATCCTTCTGCCCCCTCCCTTCATCCTTCAATGGTTTGGTTCGTTCCACTTTCCATGGCACTGACTTCACATGCTCCATCTGTATGCCCTTCAACATGTAATGACCAGTACCGGTACCAGGGCTTAGACAAGCCCTTCCAAAAATATCCTATCCATTCCTCCCAACTCAGATTACTTGCTCATCTGAAGTAGGCCTGCTGGATAGGAGCATAAGAGACAGGTGAAGTTGTCCCTGTGCCAAAGAAGCCTACAGAGCACTTGCCCCAGGAATGAGAGATGAGGAAGGCATGATAGAGATCAGGCTGGAAGTGGAAGTGCTTAAGAATGTGCATGAGGGCTTTAAGAAGGGGCAGTGTGATATGGGGGAATGTGAGGAGGGGGGCACTCCAAGGTTGGGATGGTGGTGACATGAGGTCCATTGTGCAGGCCCACTTATGTGTCAGATGGACAGCCCATGGGCCCAGCATGTCTACTATGCAAACACAGTATCCTAAACAAATTCACTTCTTCCATGCACCTACATGCCCAACACATGCCAGATGGACAGGCCCCTCTTTTGTGTTGATGCCAGCATAGATACGCTCCCACCATATGTGTTCACCACCTTCCCATGTTGACAGACGCACCACCACCATGTGTCGAGGCTAGCATTGACGTATGTGATACCACCCATACCACCCACAGGCCCTCATGCAGATGTATCATGCTTTATGTGACAATGACAAGATCTAGGAGTTGAAAAAAAAAATCACTGTCCTGTAAACTACAAATATTAGTACCTACCCTTCATGGGTATGCCTGCGGGTTATTACTGCTTTACCAGCAGCTAAATCCATTAAGACCTGGATATGGCTGGTGACAATGCCTAGTACAAGACTGTAGATAACTAAGTCTGAAAAGAGCATGCTGTGGATTTTTTGTACAAAATGACCATCATACAACGTCAGTTGTACTGTCTGCTGTTGCATTTCATCACACTGGACAATGTACAAGCATATATGCTCTTGAATGATATGGATTGCATGATTGTGTTCGGAAGCGAGTAACCATACATCAACATCATCACCATCTTTGGCCTCATCATCCAGCCCCCCAAGTCATGATTTAGATTTGCCAAAAGCACTTGATAATTGTTTCACATATATTGAGCAATGCAATCCCATATAGCGCTTGCCTCACCACATCCCCTGACCTCTGAGTCAGCATTGTTTGTGGCATTTGGAGGGCCATCCATGGGGGGCACACAAAAAGATTGTCCTCACAGTCTTCTTCATTGGACATGTCACCAGAGTCATATTGATGCAAATCATGGGTGTGGATAAAGTTATATAGTGCTGCAAGGCTAGCAGGTAGTCAAGCCTGAACTTTGAGATTGTATTGAACAGGGAGGAGGAGAACCAGGTGTTGATGTTTCAGAACACCAAATATTTGTTTGATAACATTGCAGGCCAATGCATGACAAAGATTGAAAAGTTCTTCTTTGTTTCTTGGCCTAAGAAAACTAAATCAGAAAAAGAGTATAAATAAAATTCTGATACCATCTTGGACTTGCTCAAGACCACTTGGCAAGATGGCAATGAACACTAGGATATATGGGATAGGGGGTTGTGGTCACAGTGGGTAGCTGGCATCACCAGCAAGTACTTTCCTGGAGGAATGGATGTGTAGATCACTTGATACAGCACCATCATACATGGGTGCATCTGTTGACGACCCTTTCCATCCAGTGAGTGAATATAAGAACTTGAGATCGAAATCACAAATAAATGGAGTGTTTTGCAAAAGAAAACCTTTCTGATTGTGGTACCTTCGGCATAGGTGCACTGAGGGGCGCAACTGGAATATGGCTTCCATTAATTGCACCATTTGCATCATGAAAATAGAGAAAACCCTAGGTTTGTCAAATCTCTAAGGGGATTGTTTCCTCAGTCAGGAACTGGATAAATTTGGTGTAGAATGGTGCAGTAGTGAGAACGTATGACATTCTCTTGAAGTAGTTGTAAGAAGTTAGATCAACTGCAAAAGGGGTGATGAATGATTTACCATCATTGGAGTGTTGAAAGCACTCCCAACATGACAAGTTGAGAGGCCTGTCACACACATATATAGGAAGATGGTGAGTTGTTCTTCAAGGATCGCCCTCCTGGTATCTGTAAGCCCCATCATCAAGCATAACCCAGCAACCAGCTATAACAAAAGGTCCATGCTCAGCCTGAACTCCAATCATATGTGATCTGGGTGGCCATACATGAGCTCTAAGACCAATGCATGGCCGGAATTGTGGATGCATGGTAAGCAGTAGATGAAGTCCCAAATCCTGATGATGGAAAGAATGTCAAGAAGGGTTGCCAAAAGGATGTGGATCAATTTGAGTAGGTGGATGAGAAACTATCTGTGAAGAATAAAGGTTGAATCCATGGCTTGGTGTGGTGGTCGACATGAAACAAGATGAAGTGGGCATGTCGTGGCCATGCATGTGATTGCTGGGGGGGCTGATTGTTTCAGTCTTGGCTCCAACAATGGAAGCAACTGTGCTGCACCATCCTTCAAATAAAAACAACAAAGGGGCATTTCAACTAAGTGCATATCTGCATGGCAGATGGACTTTACTGCTTTGTAGTTCTGACACTTCCAAGTTCTGAGTTCCACATCCAGAACTACCCAAGATTTCGTGAGCTCTGCCCAAGCTCCAAAGCTCCTGAATAACCCCAATAATTGTCTATCATGACATTATCACATCAGTAGCAGCACAAGCACCAGTTTCTGACTCCTGACAATCTTTGATCTGGGACTCGATTCACATCCACATCTTCCAAGAAAAAACACTTCAGAAAGATGGATGTTGTAAATAAAAGAAAGTTTATAAGTTCGACTGAATCCCAATGTGGTATGATCCCAGCACTTCTGAACCCTTACCAGTTGGAGCCAGTCACAAAGATATTCCAGCCTAGTATGCAAAACTTGGACATTGTATGTCAGAACCAAGCAATATGGCAAATGATTTGATTAAGTATATGAAAGAATATGAAAGGACATGGAAAAATGAAGCAGTGTTCCCAATCAAAGCTTAGGCCTCTCTCCCTTAAAACTTCTGAGTTCAATCTCCAAATCTGAAACTTGTGACACAAGCTTAAGCTCCATTTCTTCATGTGTGGCGTTCTTCTTCTCCAAGTATGTTACATGCTCATCCATTATGTTCAGCCGCTGCTTCATGTTGGGACTCTTCTCTGGAGCAGCCTTCTGTGCCACAGTGGCCTTTCCTCTTGGATGGCAAATGGCAGGCAGGCTTGTGATCATCATCATCAAATGAGTCATGCGACACAATTGTTGCTAGACTCACCTTCAACCTTGCACTGGGTTTTGCTGAAACACATGCTTGACATGCCCATTTGTGGTTCTCAATGCTAAAGGCCCACAAGCATTTGGAACCATGGGTCCTATATGCATCACAGACCTATTCAAAAAAGTCTAAGTTGGCAATGCTAGAGCCATAACCCTAGTCCACTCACTTTCGAATCTGAACCTTCTGATACTTCTGGTGAAACCTCTCTCTCTTTGCTCTTGAGGCTCAAGGATTTGGACAGAACCTGGATATCATCATCTTCCTCATTCATATCGATGGCTTCTCATGACTTGAATTTCTTTTTTTTCTGCTTGCAGAGTTCACCACTTTTATCTTTTGGTGCACGCTTCCTCCTCTTCTGATCTTGGAAGGTTCCAGTTCTTAGGGTTACTGCAGATGATCAAGGAGGCACCTTCAGCTTCAACTTTGGCCTTGATGAACCCTAATCTGGCAGGTTTGATGATGGTCATTCCACTCTAAAGGGACTATAGGTGGTGGATTCACCCACAATGTCACTAGTGTATGGATGAAAAAGAATTAGAAGAACTAGTGTCTAAAAGCCTGAAATCATGTATTCACCAGATGGTGGCAAATGTTGCCACCAGAAGTTAGCTCCTTTGAGATTTGGGAGCACCCCATGTAATACATCCACATACTTTGCTCTGATAACAGATGGGTCATTAGCACGCACACTGTCAAACGACAAAGTATCCATGATCATGCCACATCTATGGTGGCACCCCAACATGCCTTTCAGGCTTCCAAGAAGTCTGGGGTGTGGATAGCTTGGAATCACTTTGAAATTTGGCTCTAAAAATGCAAACATATGTAACTATTTTTACTGGAAGTGCCAGATTGCATACCTTCTCTGCTTTAAGGTTATCCTACATCCAGGGTCCCCAGTCTTTCTTTGGCCCAATGATACAAGAAATGATTTCAAGAGTGGCCTGTATGTGGGCTGTAGTGATGAGAACTTTTTCATCAAGGTGTTGGCATTGGTGTTGTTGTTGGACCTTTGGATCCGGGCATCTCGGCCTCCAGCATCAAATCCAAACTTGGCAAATTGAACTAGGTTTATTATCTAATATATCAGGGCAAAATGTTACATAACTCAGACTGGAACTCATGAAGCCCACCCGACAACTGTTATGACCTACAGTATCCCCACCTTTGCCTTGCATCATACTGTTATGTCATCCTTCACCCTCACTGAGTTCAAGTCCTTGCAAAAGGACATCCTGAAGTTTACTGTCGATGAGGGACATGGATTAAGCAAGACAGTGAAGGACTACCTCAAGATATAGCAGGCTTCCTAAACACATCATTCCACCACTGCTGACCCTGTTCTCTTCCACAGCTTGTCCGTGATGCTCTCACATACACATCAGAAATCATGAGTGAAAGTGAACACATTGACTTCGTGTTGTTAGTACCTCCTCAAGAAGTAGAAACCATATCAAGGTGACTCCAAGGTTGGGAGGAGTGGTCAAAAGGAAAGGGTGAGTCTTCGATTGGTTTGCATCTTCAAACTCCCCTAACCCAGTAGTGATCTACTAGCCAACAAAAATGTGTCGGGCCAGGGAACCAACCCTCAGGTCATAGGGGCACAGGTAAGTGAAGGATTCTGAAAATTGAAGATAGATTTATTTTGGTTGATTTGTCTGTTCTTTTTGTCTAGACACCAGCTCAAAGCGACAAGCATCCTGCACAAGAATCAGCTGATGATACACCCCCATCAAAATGCACCCGACCACTCATCTATCCAATTATCAACTTCCACTTTGAATACCTCCTCAAATTGGTCAATGACACACACAAGTTGGCTCACAGTGTCCTTCTCCTCAAGGATGTGCTTCAGATGGTCAATGCTGGAGCAGATCTGAAGCTGGCAGAGTGGCACATCAAAAGGATCAAGAGGGCATTGCCTAACAACGAGAAGATATCGGAGGCAGCCGACCTGCTTTTGGAATGCATTCAATTTAGAGACACTTCCTAGTATCATGTAGTATATATTTATTCTTGCATTGCATACATTTTCCACAGCTGGTTGTGCTATTGAGAGCATAGGCATAAACAATCCTGAATGCATTACCACATTACTTCCGATGCTTTTGAGGCCCATCTGTAGAATACCTAGGTGAACGGGGCCATGTGTGTGATGCAATGTGCCAGGTGGCTGCCCTTAGGTAATTCCTTGCTTTACCTTCATCAACCACACTTGATGCAAAAAAGAAAACTATCCATAACACCATCGATCTACAAATGGAATATATACTCAAATAAAGCTCTAAATGTGATGATATGGTGTGTTCGGTGGAGATCACAGATGTCAGGGGTGGAGTGGTGACACTGTACATCTCAAATGGTGGTACACATCCACCACCAGTTCTTGGCAATTTCTTATATGATTTCGGGATTTCAACACTCCAACTGTGTGGTCAAGACAGTTGGAGGGGCATGTCCATCAAGGATGTTGAGTCTCTCCTGTGGCATCCAGGCAGGAATAGGTCCATCATGTGCTTCACTGACAGGGGACTACCATTCTGGCTATCTGTAGATAAGAACGAAGAAATCAATTGTGAATTCTGTTATAATATGAATATTTTCAAACTTTTTACATTCCACTTTCTACTTATAAAAATCACATGACCACAACACGTGATCATGAGAACTATTACATAATCAGTCACATGACAAAGTCTAGAACCAAATCACGTGACATACCTCATGTCTTTAATCTCCGTTCATTCTCACACTTCATCAATTCCCACACTCATTTCCGCTCCCTCACTCTCACGAATGCTTCTATCATTTACCTTACTATAGTAATTAGTCACATGCACTGCTTGGTCCGTGCGCCATCTTGTAACATATAAAAGCTAGGTAGTTTGACGACTGGTACTCCAGTCGAATCCACTTTGTTCCCCAGCTATAGTCATTGCTCTGGTCTCTGACCACCGTAGGCTGCTGTTGAACGAATGAGACCCCCATATCCTCATACTCCCTGAGCCAGTAGTCATGTACACTGTGAGGTAGCTCCAAGCCTTGTGGATATTAGCGTTGAGGACATTGGTATCATAACAAATTCGGTATGGTGGGCAAGATGCTCCTTCAATTTAGAGAGCAGTTTGATGGCAACAGCATCCAGGTTTCTGAGCAGTTGAGTGAGTGTTAAGCTAGATTGAGCTTGATCCTTGTAAGTTGTGGGCTGATAATTCTGTCAGAAAGAAGAAGAGAGGATGAGACATAGGTAGAAGGGAATGATGATATTCCAAGGGAAAGTAAGTCTCAGCATATATATCTACATGGTATTGTTGACTGAGGGTCACCACAGAACACGCATGTCCCACAGTGGGGCATGGGCACAAGAAAAGAAACAGGGGAACCAAGAATTCGGTAGGTCAAGTGTCCATGCATGTATTGATCCATGCAGTTCTGATGTTCAAGAGTTCAGTCAAGATTCATCAAGTCCTTGGTTGGGTTCCCTGAGGACAGTGCAAAGATCTGGTGGGATGGAGGATATGAGACATACCTGCCATTTGCTGGAATACAATCATCAAAGGTGAGCCCAAGTTTTGGTAAGGGAATATATTCTTAGGCCCTGTACAGGACTTGGAAACATTGGTCGTGAAAGAGCTGGCAAGCTGGCAATCACTGGAGTGCTCCTGATCAAAAGCATGCAGTCTGGAGCCCAACACATTCCAAGTAGAAGACTTGGTGGTAGAGATGGAGCTGGATCAGGTGCTGCAATATCCAGGAGATCATGATGCAGACATGGTGGAGAAGGAATAGAAGTCCATGATGGAAAGGATAAGGGGCCACATGTTGGAATTAATGATGGTTGTCATACGAGGCTGAATGCCAGAAATGAAGGTGGGGTTGTCAAAGGAATGTATGGATCTCCAAATCAGTGATCTTGGGTTCTGGTATGAGTGGGTTAACAGAACGGTACTGGCAGCCAGCCAGGGTCTGGATGAGAAGGATCAAATCCCTTACCACAGTATAATGAGCATGGAAAGATTCATCAAGCTGGTTGAGGACACAGGAACATGTGGCAACTTTCTCAATGGAAATGACATGAATCTGAGCCCCCCTATGTGGGCGAAGCCCCTATTTGACTCCACCACTACCTGGAATCACACCATGCATCTCAGGTTCCTCAAGCAGCCTATGTTAAAGAAGAAAAAAGAACCTGTAGTGAAAATTGAGCAGGCTGCACTGACAGTAGTGTGCTCAGCAACTTGGAGTTCACAGGTGGAGGCTGGTGACCCATGCTGGATTCTTGATGTTTCCACACCATGACTGCTGTGGAATGGGCACCTACATCGTCAGAAACTTGGGAGTGAAGCTATAGGCCATCATGCAACCAAAACATGATGTTTGTCCAAGTTCCTTGAAGCATCTCATGGAAGCGTTAGACCAAGCAACCGATTTGTCGATGGAAGGCAAGTACTGCAGTGCAGATGTAGCTACAGTCTGCCTGGAAGAGGGCAATGTAATATAAGTAGCCCGTTTCTTTTTCAATATGACTAATTCCATCTGACCCCCATTCTCTACAGGTTTCAACCCCTAGGAGTCCTACATACTGTCTACACTCCAGTTCCATCAATCTTCAGTGGCAATTACTTATATAACTATGACATGATGCATTTAATATGGGCAGTACTTCACATGAGGAAAATGGATGAGGATGGGGCACTCACAAATGACACTCGCCTAGGTTTCTTCCAGACTTTGTGCTATATGATGATTGGCCTTTGGTACTGGTTGGAAGCATATAGGTGCCCCTACCATTGCTAACATAAGTGCTGCTGACTTCTGATGCCATAGATAAGATTGGAAAACACAGTCTAATAAGCCTTTTGCTTATAGTGTTGGAGTGTAAAATGGATGTACCCAATGCAAAGGATATGCCTGCCAAAAAGGAGTAAGGAGAACTGGCATTTGTGACCCCATGTGCACAAAGCCTTCTTCGATGGATGAATATAACAAAGGAAACAGTGAAAAAATTCATTAAAGGGCAAGGCCCATATTTCCTGGCAGGCAGGGAGGTCATAGAAATCCCCCCATCAATAGAGGGCATCCTGGACCCCATTTTCCTGGATATGAACAGTGCCATGTAGAATCTATCTTTAAAAGTGTATATCTGCATGTATTTCTATTTTTCCATAATTAAACATCTGGCCAAACTTGCTAACCTAGTTGGGAGGTCCCCAGGCATTCCAGTTCTACTTCTGGTTCTTCCACCTTTCTGTAGTAACAGTTTCAGCATCATTTCATTCATACATTTCTCTTTTTTCACCTGGATTGAGATTTCCTTTATTTGACAAATCCCAGGCCATTAGCTGAAGACCATAGATGTAAATAAAATTAGAAATTCACTCCTTTTCTTACTCATTTAAAAATTATAATGTATCTATATATTGTTGGAGGTTTGGCATATGGAACTTGTGGCAAAATGACAAAGATCATGAATTGTTCATTAACAATATCTACTAACCTGTGAAACTGGTATGACAGGGCTTTAGTTTCATATATGCATATACTCATGGAATTCACCTGGGAGCAATTCCTGTATTTTGTAGTGCACCTGATGTGCTGCCTCTCACACACTAAATTGCCTCTCAACTATTTAACCTTACAGTAATGCAAGTTCCAGTCCCACTTGTGATTTCCATTTACCAGAAGGGTCATTCTGGCCTCAGGTTGATTTCCGGTGTCCTTCCCAGTTGACAACCAACCCTCAGGCTTTATCAGGAAACCAGTCACTACACCAGTCCATGAGCGAATCCCCTCATCCAAACCTCGTCCAGTCTCTCACCATCTCATCACCCAAGACAATTGTTTCTCCCACATTCCCTACCTCTGGATTGCATTCTGCTTACAATCCCGCCCACAGATGATGCACTCCAGTACCTCCATGCTTGGAAATGGACAGCTGATTCACAGAGTTGCATTGATCCAACAATTGCCTGTATATAAGTGCTTGTACACACATGCCCTCCCCACATGTACTGACATGCTCTCACCCACACAACCATTCTCTCCCTCTTGCATGCACATGCCCTCATGGGCCCCACTACATGCAGACATAATGAGTTTGCCCAATTATGAAAGAACCATGTGGTCAAGGTTCAATAGTACAATAGGATCAAGGAAGAGGTGGGTTATGCAAGACTTGGCAGGATTACTTGTCTGAAAGCATACAGGTCTGACGTGGATTGTTGAAAAACGTCAAGATCATTGGATCACTGTGATAGGTGCTTGAGCATCGTTGATGCCAGTATGTTGAATTAAGTTTCTGATGTGTTCCTCTCTACAAGCATAATCAAACTTGCAATGCTTCTCAAATACTGCAAACCATCTCGTCTATGACATTTATGCTGTATACTTGTTGTTACGGTTGAAGAGGGGGGGTACCAAATTTCTCTTAATCCTGACATTCCGACCCCGTCTCTATGGGACGACCTCTTTTTCAATGCGGGGGACTATTTCTCGGAAACCCCATTGACCCCCAACGTGGAAGGCAATGCCTTCTGAACCCCGACCATCAAACACTGCCAACATGGCTGCGCAAGGCAGTGGACACTGGATTCCGGCTATGCTTCATTTCTCTACCTATTTCACATTAACTGTATTTCATATCGGATAGCATCCCCTCGGCAGTGCTCTCTCGCACACTGCCTCGTAGTTCCTACTATCCCCAATTCCATCTGAGATCTGATCTCTTTCTCCTATTTCATATTTATGATGCGCCTGCCCTGAAGCCCCAAATACTATATATAGGGATGCTTCTTTTCATGTAAAACCCAACCTTGATATACACAATCTACCGTGTAAAGTCAAACATTATCAAAGTTCCGCCTTGCTTCGATCTAGCACAGATCTGGAAGCCATCAGCTCGTTACTCTTGCTATTTGCAGTAATAGCAAGTGCGGTACTTTGTACCATCGCTCTTAGCAGGGCTTGCCCTCTATAAGCACGGTCGGCTCGCCATTCGTCCAAGTAGCGCCAGCCCACGTTTGGGCTTCTGCACAGTGAGCTATCTCTAAGGAGTAGCGACAAAGCCTTCCCACGGCATATCGGAGTGACGCCCTCCGGACCAAGATCTAATCGGGAAACAGGGAAGGTGGCCGGTTGTAGTTTAAACGGATTACACGGTCACGTGTCACGGGTTACGCAGGTCACGTAACACTAATACTTGATCACCAATCTCACATATGTATTATTGTATAATTTATAATATATTAAAATTTTCATTTTCTGTTAACTTCTATATAAGCAAAAGCAATAGAATCCATAAACAATGGGCTTTTCTAGACTTTTGCTTTGCCCCCTATGGTTAGAACACTATGAGCTAGGAAGAATATACCTCCTAGATGAAACAGTATCTAATTCAACTAGATGTGACTTAGTTAGTAAACTTAGTGTAGCTAAGTGCATGCATTATTCACCAATTCCCAACAAATTTTAAAGACTTGAAATTGATTTCATTCAACTGTCATCTGGTTAGTAGGGTGTTATTGGTGTAAACATGTACAAACAAGTGTAAACAAAAATAAATATATCGAAATATATGCTAGTCAACACCACTAGGTTGCTAGACTTTGTTAGAATGAGTTTAAAAGGTCAAATGAGTTAATTGTTATAAAAAACAATGACTTTGTGACTGGTAATCTGGCAATATGCTGGATTGCAGAGATATTGAGATGTTCCAGATAAGGCTGGAATGGGTTCACACTTCACTTAGTTCACTCAGATAGGTCATAGTAATATAATCTTATTGTTTGCTAGGTAGAATGCAAGTTCAACTTGAGCTTTGTTTGGCTGTACATCAGTTATTCTTTTAGGTGGATAGTCAGCAGAGTAGCAGTGATTATTTAGAGTCTAAGAATTGACTTCCAGGCAATTAAAAAGTAGCTTAGGCATAGGTATTTCTTGTGATGGTAAACCATAGTTTGTGAAACTAGAAAAGAAATCTGTTTTCATAAGGCAAATATATCATGGGGCATTTGGATGATTCTTGTGGAACTCTTTGATAGTATTTTAAGCACAATCTAGGTTACTCAATGATTTTTATGTACAATCTTCACTGTGTATTCTTTCCAATAGACAAGATATTCTAGGTGATTTCTTTTGAATTGAGTATCAACTATGTAGTCAACTTCATATTCAAATTCTCTATCTTCAGTGACATTCACTGGTCTAGGATGAAAGGTTGTTTAGCAAGGGCAGACACAAGATATGTTCACAACTAGATGTATATGCATCAAGCATGGTAATCTCAGTTCTAGTGCATTATCTCCTATAAGCTTCATGATCTCATATGGACCTAGCCATCATTCCATAAGCTTCTTGGAAGCATGAATTAATTTAAGATTATCAGTTGAAAGCCAAATTTTATTGTTGATCTTATATTTAGGGGCTTCAGAGCAATGTTTCTCTGCTTGGACTTTCATCTGTTGTTATGCTTTCTTTAGGTTAGCTTTTGTTTGGGCTAAAGTATCCTGTATAATGGTAGTGAATTTTTCTGCTGCAGATGCTTTGGTAACCTTTTGTTTAAAGTCCATCCTAGAAATATATAACTATGTTACTTAAAAGGGTGATTTCTGTGTAGAAGCTTGCTTCTTTGCATTATGAAAAAATTGTACTAGAGGTAACCAATCAACCCATTCTTCTTGCTTTTTAGTAGTAAAGAGTCTAAGATATTATTGTAGATCTCAGTTCATTCATTCTGTCTGTCCATTTGTCTATGAATGGAAGGGAGTGGAGAGTTTTGGTTGTATGCATAGTTGTTTGCTTAAGTCTTTCATGACTTGTGGTGCATACTGTGATCCTCTGACACAATACTGTGGGATAGTCCATGATTCTTCCAAACATTATGGAGATAGAGTCAAGCCATGTCTAATGTGGTGACTATCTTGTTGCAAGGAATGAATTTGACTTCTTTAGAGAATTGATCAATGACTACTAGGATTGAGTCAAATCCTTTAGATAGGAGTAGATCTATTGTGAAGTCTGTGATTACAGTACTTCAATCCAGGACATAGACATATTTGGCAGATCTAATAGTTGAAGTTTTCTGGATGGTGCTATATTAGATGGCTTGCATCTTGCACATCATTCATATCTAGTGACATATTATTTAATGAGTGTATTCATGCTGGGCCATATATAGTTTTGTTGTATGAGTTCTATTGTTTTTTTCTGATCTAGGATGACCTGCAACTGGTGTACCATGGTGTAGTCTGATAATTTCTATTTTTAGTTCTTGATTATCAGGTATGTAGATCTTTCCTTTTTTGTTATAAAGACATTCATCTTTGAGTGTTAATGTCATATTTCTGATATAAAGTAGTGATGTTGGATTCTTTAAGCAAATATATGGCTTTTCTGATTTTCTCAATGATGAATTCAGAATTTGTAGCAATATGAACTTCTATAACACTGATCTGTTTAGGTGGAATGACTAGCACTCCAGTATTGTTATTATTTTCTATGCCAATGGTGTGATCTTCTTGTCTTAATAAAACATCAGCTTTGCTCATAGTGGTGCCTGTCTTATACAGCTATTTAAAATTGAAACAAGTTAGGTACTGTGCCCATCATGCTTGCTAATAGTTAAGGTCTTGGCATTTCATAAACTATTGAAGATTAATATGATCATTCCAGATTTCAAACCAATGGTGTGCTCCTTCTAGGTAGTGATGCCATTGTTCAAGTGATCTAATGACACTGAGCATCTCTTTATCTGCCATGGGATAATTTTGCTCTTTGGAAGTCATGGAATGGAAGGAGAATATGACAGGGTGGCATTTTCTTTCTTGTTCTATAGAGCACTGCTCTAGTAGTATAATCAGAGGCATCTGTTTCCAGTTGGAATACTCTGTCATTATCAGAATAAGCAAGAATAGGAGCAGTGGTGAATCCATGCTTAAGCATATTAAACACTGTCTGTTGGATTTTTGTCCATTTGAAGGGAATATCCTTTCTAGTTAGATCATTTAAGGAATGTGCAACTTGTGCATATCCTTCAATAAATCTGCAGTAGAAGTTTGCTAGACTGAGAAAACTGCATACACCTCTAACATTCTTTGAAGTTGGCCATTCCTTAATGGCTGTGACTTTACTGTCATCCATTTGATTCCATCAGGAGATACTATCATGCCAAGGAATTCCACTCTTTGGACACTGAAGGTGCACTTCTCTGATTTTGCATATATGTAGGTCATGGTCATCAAGATGTTGTCATACTTTCTTTACAATTCTTTCATGTTCTTTGAGGTTATTAGTGTTACGGTTGACCAAGGGGGGTACCAATTTTCCCTAAGCACAGACATTCTGACCCCGTCCCTATGGGATGACCTCCTCTTCGACACAAGGGAATACTTTCCAAACGCCCCACTGACCCCCAACTCTGAAGGTGATGCCTTTTGAAAGTCCAACCATCAACACTGCCATCAAGGCTGCACAAGGCAGTAGATACTGTATTAAGGCTGTGTCTCATTTCCCTCTATTTCACATCCTATTGTATTTCATAACGGACAGCATCTCCTCGGCTGTGTTCTCTTGTACACCGCCTTGTAGTTTCCTATCCATCCCGATCCCATCTAAGATCAGATCTCTCTTTTCTATTTAATACTTATATATAACTGGCCCTGAAGCCTTCTCACACCATAAATAGTGATGCTTCTTTCATGTAATCTCCTAACCTTGATATACACAATTCACTGTGTAAAGTCAAAACTCTATCAAAGTTCCACCTCACTTTGATCTCGCTCAGATCTGGAAGCCATTGTTATGAACCTAAACAGATTCCACAAGGCTCGGATCTATCTCGTAGCATACACGACTACTGGCTCAAAGTGAAGAATGAGGGTATGTGGGTCTTATCCGTTCAAAAGCAGTCTACAGTGGTCAAAGACCAAAGCAATGACTTTAGCCAGTGAACAAAGTGGATTCGACTGGAGTACCAGTCGTTAAACTAGCTAGCTTTTATATGTTACAGGATGGAGCATGGACCAAGCAGTGCGTGTAACTAGTTACTATAGTAGGATAAATAAGGGAAGTGTCTGTGAGAGAATGAAGGCGGAAATGAATGTGGAAAATAGATAAGGTGTGAAGAAGACGGAGATTAATAACATGTGTTAGGTCATGTGATTTGGTTCTAGACTTTGTCATGTGACTGATTACGTAAGGGTTCTCACGATCACATGCTGTGGTCATGTGATTTTATAAGTGAAGAATAATGAAGCGTAAAAAGTTTGAAAATATTCATATTATAACAGCCATCTCTTTGCTCATCTTACTGTTTGCAGTGATAGTAAGCTCAGTACTTTGTACCATTGCTCTTAGTAGGGCTTGCCCTCTATAAGCACAGTCGGCTCACCATTTGTCCAAGAAGCATTGGTCCACATTCGGGTTTCTGCACAGTGAGCTACATTTACAGAGTAGTGACAAAGCCTTTCCTTGGCATATCGGAGTCAACTCCCTCTGGACCATGCAATTGGGGAACTGGAAAGGTGCCAGTTGTAGATCAAGAAGGATTACATGGTCATGTGTCAACAGTTATGCAGGTTGCATAACAATTAGTTTTTGTGAAAATCCTGAGGTCATTGATATATATAACCATGACGTTAGGCATATCTGCAAATAGTTCATTTATCATAGTTTGGAATGTAGCTAGTGAGTTGCACAATCCAAAATATATTACTAGGAATTTGAAGGATTCTCAATGACAAATGAAAGCAGCTTTTCATTTGTCTTCTTCTTTAATGTGAACATTGTTGTATTTCCAGTGAAGATCTATCTTCATAAACCATTTTGATCCTTTAAGCTTGTATACAAGCTATAAGATCAAAGGGAGTGGGTAATTGTTCTTGATGGTATGCTTATTTAAATAGCAGTAATCCTGTACTATATGTTTTCGTCCATCTTTCTTAGGCACAAAAAACATGGGTGACATTTGTGATGATTTAGAAGGCCTAAAGTATCATTTATAGTAGCTAGCTGATCATCAATGAAGTCTGATACTTTCTTCTTTTTTTCAGTTTGAATATGTCTTTGAGTTCTATGGCATGATCCCAAGGTTTTCATATAGGCATTTATTCTGACTTTTTTTTTTAGAATACTGTCATGTATTTATGGTATTGTTCTGGAATAAGATCCTCAGGCTTTGGATCTTTCTTCATGCTAGGTTCATCATGTTTCACAGCAAATATATGAGCTAGGAAATCATGTTCTTCAGCTTCAAGCTAGTGTGTGAAAGGAGGTTTTTCTTTTAGGGTTTGACATGTCCAGGGACATTGAGTTATTTTGACTTTTTCAGAAGTTCAATTAATCTCAGAGTTATGTTTACTAAGCCATGTATGTACTAGAATCATTTGATTCTTTTCTAGATTGGGCACTTCAACTGTGATCTGTTTGGATAATGATCTCAGCATAATGTGTGATTGATCCAGCAGCATTATGTATTCTGTCAATGTTATAATATACTGGTATGGGGTTTGATAGAGCTAGAAGTGGAAGTTTGATCTTCTCTGCATATGACTTGTCAATATGGATAGTATTAGCTTCACTGTCTAAGAGAGCTTTTGTTTTCATAAGTACATTCCAATGGTGAACAGAAGCATTGTCTGGAATTGAAGATGAGTGATAAACAGAATCAAGCACTGGTTTGGAGTCCTGGCTGAGCTTCAAATCAAATGAAGACCCCACTTGGCTATGATAATTTAGGCTAGATGACTGATAGGATGTTGAGTTATATATGTTAGCAACTTGGACACCCAGATTGTTCAAGCTGCTCAGGTTTTTTCCTTACTGTTAGTGGGTTCTTCATCAAGAGTTCAAATCTTTCAGAACTTGGAGCAAGTCTTCTTATGGTCTCCTCTTGACCAATTATATTTGCAATATTTGATGGAGGATTTCTTGCAATCTTTACCCAAATGTCTGGCTCCACCATGGTTGAAACATTTAGTAAGCCTTTCTTTGGTTTTCTTCTGAATATGTTGATATTATGTTCACAATCTTCATTGTAATCATGAGTGTGGATATTATCAACATCCATGATGTTAGGGTCATGGACTTGTCTAGAGTGATAAGAGGAATTTCCTGATAAGGTGGAAAATCCTGATCTTCTCTTGTAGAGGAAACTCATAGTTTCTATGATTTCTCCTACCTGTCTAATTGCTTTGAGATATTTGCCCACATTGGTATTATCTTGCTTGCCTATTCTGATTACCTGATCTCTGATCTTAGGATTTATGTTTTGTTCAAGAATGTTCACACTATGAGTATTCTCAATATCAACTTTCTTATACAGTAGAGTTTCAGAAATTGGTCTATCCAGTCACATGTGCAAGTGTTTCCTTGTTTGAGCTTTCAGAGCTTGTCTAGAGTCCAATTTGATTTAGCAGTGGAATGGAATTGCTTTTGAATATCAATGACAAGTTGGTCCCAGGTGTATGCTATTTCTTCTTCTAGATATGTAGTAGCAAAGTTTCCTGCACATTGTCCTATCATACAAGATAGGACAGTGACTACTGCCTTATAGGACTTAGAAGGGATGGTTTCCAGGTTTATAGCAATATAGGTTTTCATTTTCAACCACCAATCCTCAAACTTGTTGATTTCTCCTTTGAATTCACCAGAATTGGAGAAGATCTCTATTTTTTTTGATGCTTTGGATGATGTCATTATTGCTGGTGCAGTGGCTAGTTGTGCCTGTGCTTGTGCTAAGTTATTCTCTAGATTTGCACTATGATTGACTAGTAAGCTGAACTGAGTGGCTACCAATACCATTTGTGCATCATGGTCATACATGTAGCAAGCATATAAATCTTGCAGGAATAGATTTGAGTCAAAGTTGCAAGAGTTGAAGTACAACGTGACAGGAAAGTCCTTAGATTAGATTGCAATCAAGTGAGATGAAATCACAGGGCAGGTACTACATATATAGATCTATTAAAGATCTAGTCCAGAAATCTTGGTTGTGGAGTCAATCTCCCAAGTGTCTACTGGCAGTGGTAAATCTGCAAGGGTTTTTTTGGCAGGAGTTTTTACTTCAATAGAGATGCTAGGACTGGTTGTATATTTCTGTCCTTGTTCTTTAGCAAAGGCAGATTGAAAGCGTGAATAGAAAATTGTCTAGCAATTTGCTGGAGTTGGTTGGGGAACATGTGAGTGAAGATCCAGTCAATCCACTCAGGGGTGTTATGATTAGGTTGCTCAATTTCAAGGGATTGAGCATTTCAACATTCTTTAGTGTCTAGGTGATAGTTTTCAGGATCTTGATCATTCCAATTATTGGTGTAGTTGGGATTGTTCCAATGAGGGTCCTCTTCTTCTGAAATTATTTCTAATTCATTGATCTTCTAGGTGATGGTAGGATCACTGATGGTAATAGACCAATATTTTAAAGAGCAAGAAAAGTCAATTGCTAGAGGATGATTCTTCAGCACTGACCTCCAAATACAATAGACAAGAACAGCAAGCAAGGTGCTGTAAATATACAAGAAAGCAATAAGGAACTGGTTCATAAAGATTTATGAAAAAAAATGGTATGAGTGTTTTGTCATTTGAGATGACATGCAGTCTTCAAGATCAAGTGATAGGGGAAATCAGGATGATAGAGTTTTCTTGATTTGCATTTAGTGAGATTTGAAAGTGCTTTTTTTAATCAGTAGTCAACTTCTGATATTGATTTATGCAATCCACACTTATTGGGTGGATATTTCCAAATCTGCTTCAGACTCAAAGTATAAAGGAGGAGTGGGAGCAGATGGTCTATTGGAAATAGGAATAGGAATAGGAATGGAATGAGGTTGAAATCTGGCTACTCTGCATATGATGGGGATTAACTGACTAGTGATATATGTAATCCATATGGTAGCATGCAGGTAGGGCAAGTATTGCCTTCAGTCAAAAAGTAGGAGGAGCAGATAGATATAGAGGAGGGTATATACCTCTGTACCACTGAGGTGGAATGCAATAAAGGATATTATCAGGCCTT
The DNA here is from genome assembly GCA_038090915.1 of Boletus eberwhitei. Classification (NCBI taxonomy): domain Eukaryota; kingdom Fungi; phylum Basidiomycota; class Agaricomycetes; order Boletales; family Boletaceae; genus Boletus; species Boletus eberwhitei. The sequence goes on from JBBPNO010000375.1 coordinate 24,822, forward strand.
TCTCATTTCTAATCTCTCTCCTGATGTAATAGTCTCTTTTTGATACATCTATGGACCTCATGGACCTGTTCTTTAATCTTTTTAATGCACTCCTGTTGGCATTGCTACTATATGCCCAGTTAAATTCCCTCTTTAATTATATGTGAGATATCTGATAGTATGAAAATTTGATGTAGAGTGAGATTGATAGGATTGATAAGTATAACATCACTTACTAAACAGGGGTAGATGGTGGCATCAAGGGATGTTCCACAGTGATTAATGACTAAGTTCCAGTCAACCAGTATCTCAAGGAGTGTGGGCAATCTGACTTGTGTTGCTGAATTATAAACTAATTCATTGTGCCTGTAGGGGGAGAAGTAAGGGGCTGGACTACATATATAGTATGATGACAGCTGACTAGATGGCTGACAATGATATGGGGTTCAGGATCTACTAGAATATTGAGTACTATTTTGTTGCACTAAACTCTATGCACTCTCTGATTTGGTCTCTGCATCTTTGTCAAAATAAAAGGGGATATAAGGAGTCTCTTTATGTTTGATGGGTACTGATTGAAGTCAAGGATTCAGTGGGGAACTAGATGCAAGGTGTATAAGATCCCACTAGTGACAAAGATAACAAGAGCAAGTAATTAGATAGCTAGTCCAAGGGCCAGTTAACAGTCTTGTCCTAATGAAATGACCAAGCCTTACCAAAGGACTTGATACAATCAAGAGGCAAGTAGGTGCAATCAAGTAGCTCCTAGATCAACTAGTAAAGGATGGGAAAGACCAAGAGGACAAGACTGAGGTCCTCTGATGGTGACTTGGGTCTTTATATACTATCTAGGGGTTTACACTTGTGTACACTAGATCTATTAATATACTATGCTACATGTGTAATTGGTGAGATCAACATGAGGAAAACACATGTATCAATATAGCCATGAAATGAAAAAGAAGCCTGACATGAGGTGGACATGAGGTGAATATGTATTTGTTTAGATTACATGCATAATCCTGTAGGCAAGTATGAGGTGATCTAGACCTAGGATAAGTCAAGGTGAATGGCATGAGGATGCTATAAGGCTGGTGAATCTAGATCTCTGCAAGGACTTGAGCATTTGGCAGGTTTGGGTTATAAAGGGGCTAAATGTAAAAGTCAGTGTATAAAGTTGGGACAAATAGTAGAAACAAAGGAAAAATAATATGGTCTGTAATACTATTGGCTACAAGTCTTTTATTCCTAGCAAAATAACTAGCTGTCTAAGCTATGGAGGTTGTCCTGCTCAAGGTCCTTTGAGGGTTGCCTGTAAGGGCTCTCCAGTTAGAATGAGAATTATTCTCCTTGAGAGAAGTTCTTTGGTTGAGATAATTTGGCTAAAAGAAAGGCTGCTCTCTTAGTGGCCTGAAGAACTCTCCTTCTATAGATAAATACAGGAGCTTGGCTAATCAATCAGAAGGGTTGGCTATTTACAAATGCTAAAAGATTGCTGACAAATGCCAAGACTTTCCTTATAAATGCCAAGCTTGTGCTAATTATTATATAGAATATTATGAAATATCTTGCAAAATTCCTTTACCCACTTTCATATATCATTTTGCAATACCCACCCCCTCTTTTTTTTTTTTTTTTTTCCTTCACTTGCTAGAATGTGCTGATATTGCAAGACACCACAGACATGTTGCATTCTGCAGCATGTCCATAATATCTTGCAATACTGCTATAT